>JALDNG010000068.1:1167500-1325000 GCA_024349245.1 Neodontobutis hainanensis | reverse complement strand
CCGACACACAGACTGGACCTGCTGCACCAGCTCAGAAAACACTGAGGAGACAGAAGGGAGCAATAAGTAGATGGAGAGTAGTTCAAAAACATCTACCAACTGTTCCACAATTTTAAAGGTACAGTGTGTGTTTTTCTGGTGACCTCTGGTGGCGAATGTGCAGATTGCAATCCCAGACCTTACACTCAGACATGCCGTTTATGAACAAATCCCACTGGAAAAATCTAATTAGTTCATAAATACACTAAAGATTTGAGCAAGCGTGTGCTCAAACTGAAATACGAGTTTGTTTCTCCTTCATCTGTGTTTAGTTTGTCCTCTCTGGGCAGCTGTAGAAACCGAAAACAGGTTTTATTGCGTTTTAAATGTCCTTTTCTCCAAGATACACACTACTGAATAAACATAGATTTGACCAGTTTTTCATTTTGTTCAACAATACAATTTATAATGAACCCAACAAAGCTGATCATTTTGCTGATCATACCTACATTTTAATAGCCTACACAACTGATGCTGCTTGAAAAAAGGAGAAGTCAAGTCAATTTTATTTGTAGATCCCAATATCACAAGCACAAATTGGCTTTAAAGACTATAAAATGTGCCACAAAGGCCATATGTTTTATTAATTTTGACAAAATTCATGAATAGCTGCAGTGTTCGGCTGTATACCTTTCTCTGATTGGCCGGGCTCCTTGGCTTTTACTTTGTGGGTGTAACGTTTCCGTAGCGTCCTGGAAAAGCTGTCGGCATGGCAACAGAAGGGAGCGGCGCTGCTGTTGTTTGCACATTCCTCCCAGAACAGCAGCACGTCCCGGGTTTTCTGGGCTTTAGGGAGGACTGAGAGGGAGAGGAACGGGGGGTTTATTTCTCCTGCGACAGCCGGCGCGTGACTGTAATCTGTGCTGTGTACTCACTGTCGTTCGCTGAAATGTTGTCGTTCTTTTCCAGAAGCAGGGAGTTGATCTTGTCCAGGACCTCAGACTGAAGTGACATTTCCTCCAAAAGTTCTCGTGTGGAGGGAGTGAAGTCTGTCACCCGCAAAACCTGATCAAACACAGAGGAAACCGTCTGACGTACAATCCTTTACTGTTCTTACTCATGTGCCCTCTCTTTTTTTTTAAAGACATGACTGTAATGTAAAGCCAATTAGCATCTAAGGCATTGGTTATTCCTTGAATCTGCAAATGAGTTCTCCATAGTCACATGACTTCACTCTCCTCTCACACGGCAGCCTCCTTTTGTTTTAGATTTAAACTCTGAGTGGGTTTGACCTGCTGCAGAAAACCAGGGCCATTATCAGTTGAGACTCTTTCTAACTCTGTAACTGAGCTGAACACTATCCTCTTTGATCAGTGCGGGTTATAAAATCTGATTTGCAGTCAGTCTCCTGTTTTCTCCTGCAGAGGATTAGAGGATTATCTTACACTTCACATCTTGATTTTAACAAAAATAGATTTGGATTTTACAGAGTTCATTATTTATTCACACCACAGTCACTCACTGGTGGTGGCCTCTCGGACCTCCTCCAAAACTACTCACACATACATTTTACACCTTCAGAACGAAGGAACATCAGAGAACACCTTCTGTAAATCAGTTGCACCTGGGCTAACAGTTGTGCTTCCCTGTGTCTGTGTTTTATCTTGAAATCCGTGTTTGATTTTATATTTACTAACCTGCTCTAATATTTGACTAACCTTTGTAACTGGGATGTTATGTCTTGTGCATTTCCTTTGTGCTTTACCCTCTTTGCCCTGGGACTACACATGAATATGAGCCCTGACTAATGTACTCATGTTGATTAAAGTGCACTGTCCCATATTAAACAAATATAAACATAAACACCAGTGCCACAAACACTTGGAGACAAGGTGGGTTAAATGGTTAAGCGTCTTGCCCAAGGACACAACGACAGTACTGGGGACCGGTTATAGGACGACCGCTCTACCCCCTGAGATCTACAGCCCTCTTCACACATGGTTCCCTGTAAACCACCTGGACTATTACCAGCTCTACTGGGACTTTTCAGCTGGTTCTCTTACCTGTAGCAGGTTACTGCAGATGTCCAGGTGAGTCTCCAGCGCCTGGTCTAGACCCCAGTTCCCAGAGGTCAGCGGGGCGACACCCAGCTCCTCCACTGAAGCTGACTGGCTGTCCTGGGACTGCTTAAATGAGCTAATGCTGCACCGACGAAGCAGAATAAGCAGTTATGTGGTCAACTGTATTATTTATATCGGTGTTCAAGGTTTATTTAAATAGTCTGATTGTGAACTCACCCACTATCTTTGAGTCGAAGGCTGCCCAAACAGGAAGCGTCGTCATCTGCGTTCAGGTCGTTTGTCAAAAAATCAAAGCTGCCCAAGACTTCCTCTACGGCAAGAGTCTCCGCTGAAGATGAGCTTCTCAAAAGTGAAAGATCATTCTAGACCAAATACATGAAACACTCAGCCGTCTAGCCCCTCTTTAATGTATTCTAGAGATAATCTTGTGGGTAAACCTTGAGGATAGTGGCCAGGTGCAGTATGTGGTGGTTCAAGGCCCTCAGCTCTTTCTCTGACGACCTGTTGTTCTGTAACGTTTTCTCCAGATCTACGATGAGCGCCCCGAGTCTGAGTGACAAAGCCCTGCGCTGGACCCCACTGACCTTGCCCAGATTTGGAGCTGCGTTTGTCGACGAGGCGGGGTCTACATCCGAGGACTGAGGACAGGAGTAGGACTTAGACTCAGCAGAGTCCTGGAACAAACAGGTTAAAGATTTAGGTGATAATGACTTATTCACAAACTTTAAAGTCTTTGACAGTAGTAAGATAGTCACATAAAATATTGAAATTGTTGGTGATGGATGGCATAATACATAAAGTAAAACTTTTATTAGGGCACATGAAACAAGGTGTGTGTCAGAATTTAAATAATAGATTGGGAAAAATATAGAAATAATATGAATACAAATTAATTTCTTACATGTTTTCTACTTAATTGTCGGTTTAAATCACTAAAACGCAGTATTTTGTACCTGAGCTGTGACAGGCTCCATTGTGTCTGTTTCTCCAGCTGTGCTCTTCCTCAAAATGTCAGGAGTGCTGCATCTGAGGAAAAAAAAGTCAACTATTCAAAACCTGTTCTGATACAGTGGTTTGTGAATAAAACAACTTAAATAAAAGGATCTAGACGAGTCAGGTGAACAGGCGGCAGGTATGGGTTTGTGCTGATCTCATTTCAGAGACAAAACTTAAAAATGCTGTATAATATCATCATACCCTCACCTGTCCAGCAGCAGCAGTGACCCCGGCTTACTCTCTGCAGGTGTACATGACGAAACAATAACCCCTCCCCACTCCTCCTCCTCCTCCTCCTCCTCCTCTTCCTCGGCCCTCCACCTGTTTTCCTTCGGGGACTCCCTCACTGAGTCTAAAGACAGCTGCGTCTGACTGCCTCCCAAACTGGTGCCTGGACTGGGACTGGACGGGTAGCTGTGAGTCCGGGTCAGACTGCACAGGGTCAGACGGAGAAGGACTTTGTCAGTATAAAGTGAAATTCAATAAATACGTAATGAATAAACATCTAAAATATAAATATGTTAGATTTTGTCTTGGGTTAAATGTTAGTAACTCTTCCTCCATTGCTTCTGCAGTAAACAAGCTGCTTTTCTCTTCTTTGTGCAACAGAGAGACATGTCCTGTTTCTCACTATTATAAAACTCTATCACCAAGTCTGACTATTGCCAATAATTCAAGGGTGTGTGTACATTATAGACAGACTTTCAACAAGCTTGTTTCTGATTGGTTCACTGGTCACTGTGCAAGTGTTTCCTCAACTCCGCCTTTTTGTCCAAATAAGGTACTTCTCGCTCCAAAAACAACGACTGAACTAGCCTCTACCTCACATTCTGTTTATCTACTCGATCAAACGAACAGATATTATGGTTAAAAACATCTACTGTATGTGATTTTAAAACTATAAAATACTATATTTGGACATTGTAGGGAGCAGTACTCACATGGGCGTGCTGGCGCTCTGGGGGCTGGACGAGATGGAGGTGTGTAAGGGGTGGGACAGGTAACTGAGCAGAGACACTCCCCTCGGGGCTCGAGTCTTAGGCACCAGCGACGGTAGGGACCCCTCTCTGTCCTGGAGCTCACGGACCATGGACTAAACAAAAACAGATAATGTTACGTGTTGTTCAGAGTAACTGTAACTGACTGAATTTATATTCGATTAAGCATTAGGTAAACATCCCGCTCACATTACGACACCTCAAAATGAAATCACAATGAAACTGCAGCTCACAGTCTCCTACAACCATTTAAAATATCAAGCTATCACACAGACAACAGCATCCATTATTATTTATATGCCTCATGTCGCTAGCATTTACTCTGCTCTAGATGTGTATCTTAAAAAACATCTACAGTGGCAGTAGCTCAGTGGGTAGAGCGGTCGTCCTTCAACCGGAAGGTAGGCGGTTCGATTCCCACTCTCCCCACAGTTCATACTGTCGTTGTGTCCTTGGGCAAGACACTTAACCCACCTTGCCTCCAGTGACTGTAACACTGGTAATTAGAACAATGTAAGTCGCTTTGGATAAAAGCGTCAGCTAAATGAGTAAATGTAAATGTAAAAAATCAATGAGGCATGTCTAAAAAGCTCTAAGGTGAGGGGCAATTATTTATTATTTAGTTAGTTTCTTCACTTAGGGCAAATGGGGAATTGTGTAAATAAATATTTGACTGTGTGCAATACCGTTTATAGAAGACTATTCCAAAGGTTGTGATTTGTTTTTTACTGAATGTGTGCAGTTAGTCTTTGTGTATTGTTGTGTCTTTTCAGTCGAGGGGTTTGAACAGGAAGTGTCAACATGTTTTCTTGTGAAAAGACATTTTTTTCCAATTAGAGATAATAAAGGCTTATCTTCTCTTACATATTGTTTTGAGACTGGTTTGTGTTTGTACTCACTATAAAGTATTTCTCGGTGAAGGAGGGCGTGTTTGGAGCCGTCCAGCTGTAAACTGAGCTCTTTCTGCTGGACACTGAATGTTTGCTGATGGACAGTGGCTTCATCTTCTCACTGCTGTCAAAAGGACTGCAACACATCAAATAAAACACAGCATTGTTTAAGTCCCATGAACTCTCAGTGGAGTTCTGCTCACAGAGTTTTAAAGATTTGAAATGTGTCTATTGTAAAGTTTAAAACATTGTGATTTGTATCATTCATGGGCTCGAACAGAAAAACATAAACCAGGGTTTTGGTTTTAGTCTTGTCTTGTACAAAAAGTACACGTACAGAGTCATGTTGAATGAATAAATATTTGGACATAAAATATCCAAGGGTGCAACAATCTAAATCAATACTACATTACATTTTATTAGATGTTTTATCAATGGACTTATTTTGAAGAAGCCAGATTTTTTTTGGCTTGAGACAATAAGCAGGTCAGAATATGAAGTTTCGTCTACTTTTATTGTATTTGATTAAAGTAAAATGTTAGCCTGTCCATCCAGCCTACAAGGACTCTCAGGAAAAATAAACATATATATATATATATATATATATATATATATATATATATATATATATATATAATATATCTAGAGAGAATTTCTACAATATGTGAAGGGAAGTTTTTATCAAACCAATTTAACTTCAAGCAAATAATCATGCTAACAGTGCTATATAATGAAAAAGAAGAACAAAAACGTATAACTGCAGTAAGTAACATTTAACAGTAATTACAAGTATCCAGATCAAGTATTTTTATCAGACAAGCCTAGATTCAACGAGTATACTTTTTATGAACAAATAAAAAACAAATAGAGAAAACAGAGGCTGGTCAGTGTAAATAGACGATATGTGACTCTTGGGGAAGTGTGAGTCTGTGTGTGGTTGTAATGTGTGTGTGGTTACTGTCCAGCAGCTTCATGTCTGGGATTTATCCACAAACTGGACTCAAAGAAGACTGGATCAGGATCAGGTTTACAGAGAGATGTACGGCCTGCGTTCAATCAGCTGCTTCTCCACAGCTCCTTCAGGTTTGGGTTTTACCAGGAGTCTGGACCTGGTCTAAGTCTGGACTAACTCTGTCTCCTTCAAACGCTGACCTCTGTGAGTCTGGACCTGGTCTAAGTCTGGACTAACTCTGTCTCCTTCAAACACTGACCTCCGTGAGTCTGGACCTGGTCTAAGTCTGGACTAACTCTGTCTCCTTCAAACACTGACCTCCGTGAGTCTGGACCTGGTCTAAGTCTGGACTAACTCTGTCTCCTTCAAACGCTGACCTCAGTTATTCTGGACCTGGTCTAAGACTGGACTAACTCTGTCTCCTTCAAACGCTGACCTCAGTTATTCTGGACCTGGTCTAAGACTGGACTAACTCTGTCTCCTTCAAACGCTGACCTCCGTGAGTCTGGACCTTGTCTAAGACCGGACTAACACTGACCTCCGTGAGTCTGGACCTGGTCTAAGACTGGACTAACTCTGTCTCCTTCAAACGCTGACCTCCGTGAGTCTGGACCTGGTCTAAGACCGGACTAACTCTGACCTCCGTGAGCCTGGACCTGGTCTAAGACTGGACTAACACTGACCTCCATGAGTCTGGACCTGGTCTAAGACCGGACTAACTCTGACCTCCGTGAGCCTGGACCTGGTCTAAAACTGGACTAACTCTGACCTCCGTGAGTCTGGACCTGGTCTAAGACTGGACTTGGACCTTGTATCTATTATAGTGTAAGGTCTTGTCTCAGTCTTGACCTGGTCTTGCCCTGACATGGTTTTGACTCGGTCTCGATTGTTTAAAGTCTTGGTTTTATCTAATGCTAATACTCTCAGCGTTTACAGAGGCCTGTTCACTTCGGTTTAAACTTGTTCAAAACCAGTTAGAGTCCAGGTTAAACCACATTAAACCTCTCCATAATCAGAAATAGAAGAATCACTGTGTTTAAAAAACTATTTTAGACCATTTATAACCAATTTAAATCTATCGAAAACGGCTTGATGTTTGAGTTACAATCTCCTTTAAGTCAAAATAATAACATATTATCACTGCTGTAATGGACTCCTAAAACACCACACTGATATTCTTTTGCTGCAGTCACATGGTCAGTGTCAGTGGATCATTTACGCAGCAGCTGCACATATCACTGACATGAATCATCCCGTTATAGATCGTATCTCACAGACATCTGTCGAGACTAAAGTTCATCTAAGAATTTATCACAGTTGTCCACACCATCCATCCGTGCACCCTCCTGTCCACCAAAACGTCTGCTGTGAGCGTGCTCTTACTTCCAGGTGACCTCCAGCTGCAGTTTGATGGTTCCCAGTTCAGTGATGTCCACCAGCATCAGCCGAGGCTTCACCACAAAGAAGTCGGCGCTGGCACAGGTCACCATCCCGACCAGCTGCCAGCCCAGCCCCTTCGCCTCTGTTACCTGTGACATCCATCACATTTAGACAAAAAACAGAGACGAGTATGTTTTTATGTTTCCAAACCTTAATCTCAAAGTTGTGGTGGATGTACGGGAGGAAGACCATCTCCTCTTGGTCCCAGGCCTGAGTGTCGTCTGACTCGATCCTGCCTCTGATCCTCCAGCGCTGACGTCCCAACCGCACCACCACCTGGTCCCAACACATTCACACGTATTATCTACCTTTTTATGTTTTGACTTTTTGAACAAGACAAATGAACAGAATAAAAAGAACAAAGAACAAACAAACACAGCCTAGCACAGCCCAAGGTAACAAGAAGGAGCTAAAAAAATAACCCTTTTTGGATCACATTAGAGATGTCAAGTGTTCCAGTGGGAATGTGGGGGCTCAAACAAAATACAGGTAAATTTTTTTATCCAAACAAAAAATATTAAATCAATAGTTTTATTTGTGAAGAATGAACAAAACTCTCTCATTTTATGTTGATCAGTTTACATATTTTTTTAAATTCCTCCACATACGGCGCTGCTGAACACATGTGTGACCTTTGGGGGTTCATTCTGTGCGTTTTGGGGGCCTCTGTTCACAGTGGGGCCTCTGTTCTTAAACTGTAGCAGCCTGGCACGGACAAACATATATTTATTTAGTTTGGTTCCTTTTGACTCTTCTCTAAAAACACAGAACGTTTGTTGCATTTTAATTTGTACATTACTCGTGCCTTTTAGGATTGCAAAAATGCTTTTAGATGCGGACTCTATTTTTTTGGTTTAGACCCTCACATTTTTCAAGAGCTGACACAAAACTTACAGAGGATGGACATAGGTTGAGCTGCACTGTAGTGTTAAGGGCTGAGACACTTTTCATATCAGAATTTTAAATATTTCCCATTACCAGGTCTCAGTTGGTTTTTGAAACTTTTGTTAGGCCCTTTTCCCAAGTTTAAAAAATGTTTTTAGCCATTTTTGTGACCAAGGGGAATAAATGCGTTAATATTCTAGTGTTTGTGTTGTACAGCAGACAAACATAGACAGAAAATATATATATTTATTGGAATGTAAAAGAAAACAGCAGGTGTTATGATTTTAGGCTGATTAGTACAGACATCTTTAATTAAACTCTAGTGTGGACAGAGTTTATTTCACAGTCTCTACGGGAAAATGCATTCGTGTGGATGCAGCCCATCACCTCGTACTGGTCTCCGGGGCAGAGCCGAGCGAAGCCGATCAGTCCTAGTGAAGTGAAAACACATTAGCTGCTGATAATGTGTGAACTCCTCTATTTTACAGTGGGTTTGAGTGAGTACGGACCTTTCATTTTGATGTGCAGCTCTCCGAGGAGTATCTCTAACTCCCCTTCCATCGTCGACATGTCCTGCAGAGAGAGAAAGAAGAGTCTGTCAGGGAAACACTAGAACAACTCTGAAAAGGGCTGTTATAAGTTGTATTTTTTATATAGATTAGAGAGGAGTCCATTCAGGACTTTCAGGGATGGTTTAGAGAAAGCAGACACAGCTGAGTGTGAGTCCATGTGGTGAAAAAGGTTCATGCGGTTGTTTTTTCAAGAAAGAAAACACATGTTCTCAATTATTAGAGTTTGGCATTAAAGCTGACATCATAAGCAACAAAGCCAGGAATCTCAGCAATGTTTACTACAAAAGAAAATCTGCTTCCGACTTCTTCCTTAAGCAGCTTGAAGGCGGCGGGAGAGAGATTTCTGTTCTGTTCTGTTGAAGAAGTTCAGTCTGTTTAAAGAAGACATCTATGACATTATGTTTCTTGTGGAAAGACCAACATTTTGGCTTCAAACTAATCTTTACTTAGTTATATCTCAGTCTAAAATGTCCTGGGATTTTAAATTAAGGTTTGCTAAGACTGTTAATTAATAATATTAATTTATCTTTATTTAAAATCTTCAATTTAAAATGTGTCCAGGGAACTTTTCCAATCTATCATACACTGGTCCCTCACAGTCTTGGTTAAGCCCTTTTGGTTTTTGGACACTAAATAATAAAATGTTTTCACCAACACTGTCATGCCCATCCCCCAGACATTCAACCAAAAGAAGAAAATGTGGTTAAATGAGGAGCTGCACAGAGAGAATTCAGTTTACATATTATTATTCATTCCACTTCTTCTGCTAAATCCCAAACATCCACTGTAAAACTCAAGACGGGTTCTCAAGAGCAGAATAAAAATAACATAATAGAGTTGAGTAATCTGTATTAAACACTATTACATATAAATCAATCAACTTCCTCAAGTCCATATTAGGAAATCAAGTATTTTAGCGATTAAAGCAGTTATGTGGAGCAGTCGACTTAACATTTTAAATGATTATTTCTTAGAGTGCATCGTTTGTGTAAAGGCACAAATAGATAATGATGCAACACAAATCTTCTGGAAACTGGTTTATGGATTTATTGTGAGGTTTGTGTTTTGGGTGGTGTTGTCCCCTCTCTTTTGTTTCTTTTTTTTTCTTGTTTCAGCAGTGTGTGTGTGTGGCAGGGGGCGTGGCTGGTTTTCTCTCAGGACTGCAGTAAAGACACACCTGTTTCCACTCTCCTCATTACCTCTACTCACCTCCACACTGTCAGGTGATTCTGTCCTGTTCGATAGAGGTGCGCGGGCTTATTGGGCCCTAACGGCTGGTGTTGCTTGGAATATTTTAGGACCTACTGAACTCGCTGTTCTCTCCGTCTTCCCAGAACTGCCTCATGTCTCGCCCGTGTGCTCTCCTGCCAGCCACCTCCCTGCCTACTCAAGTTTTTGTTTTCCAATAAACTGTTGAACTTTATTCCTGCCTCTGCATTTGGGGTTGGCACTTAACTACAACCTTAACCTTTATTTGTAGAGCTACTGGTTCTTACCTCTTTGAAACACCATCTCTGGTCACGTACCTCGGTTACTGTTGTTTTTCTCTGTGAACGTACACAGTTTTTGGAAAGTACGACTGCATTTGGAGAAATCTCAGTGTTCTGCTCCACGTCAGAGAGCATAGACACGTGAAGGCAGTATAAAAGAGGTCTGTGTAGTGGGTTAATGAGCTTTAACCACATGCTAACAGCAGGTTAACGCTCAGCCTCTCGGGGACCTCACTCACCACATTATTTCACTTGGCCGTGTTTGGGCAGTAAGTGGTGGACCGTGTCAGGCTCTGGTCTTTTTTTCTCTTCACTTTGACTCAACAATATGCAGTTTACTATTTAGATTGGACAGAAATGACTTATGAACAGTTACTGCACATTTCAGAACTAGTTTCTTGTCTGACTAAAATATATTTTTTCAGTCAGTCTATTGTCCCCCTAAAGATAAAGTTGTTTAGAAACTATTTTTTTTTGAGACAGCATAGTTCTTTAAATCAAGTCAAATGGGAGCAACATGGATTCCTTTTGAGTCATGTTTCATTTGCTCCAATAAAAGCCACCATCTTTTATAAAGATAGTTAAATACTGTTTCAATAAGTGTAATCTTTCTGTGAACAATACTAAAATGTAGCCACGTGTTTTGTTTTTTCAAAATAAAGGTGGTTACATCAGTAAATTTGACTTATAACCTTAATGTTGCTTCATTGATTGCTGAAGTCTTCTCCATGTTTCGAAGTAGATTTTTTTTATTTAAATTTTTTTTGCAGGATCAATGACGAAACAAACGACAGCTCAGTGTGCTCTAATGTTTGTGTGAGTCCCTGTAAAGTGCAAAGGTTTTATTAGCTGTGGTTGTGTGTGATCTCATTATGTAGAGACAAGTATGATACTGGTTCAGCATTTAAACAGTCTTAGCAAAGTTTATCTCTAAATGCCACTGCTTTTATCATCCATTTGACAAAACTAATGGTAATTATTTCACAATGATCTTTGTTGATTGTTTTGTAGAAAAGTGGAGAATGTTGAGATGCAAGCAGAATCTGACTAAAATACGGAAATACATTTTTCCTGTTTGGTGAGCTTTAAATGCAGATTATAAAAGTCTCATGAAGTGTCAGGAGGTTTGCTGTGCTGGTGTCGAGCAGATGGACTCATGGGAGTTTATTCATCTGCAGCAGAAGTCATGTGTGACTGTGTTTGGTTGTGTTTCTGTTCAGTGTGACCTGTCTGTTCAACACATGCTCTGCTCCAGGAGCACCGTCCTTCAGTCTGAACAGGAATGTGAGGTTTTAGCTTCATTTTAAAAATAATCTCACCCTTTTATGGAAATAGTTTTTAGTTGGATTCACTGAACACAATACAGAAATGTTTACAGATCTTTCTTGAAATTGGAGATCAGCAGTAGAATGGGGCTGAAGCTGAACACCACGGATCAGGAGCAGAGGACAGTACTCACTAAGACTGAGAGATCTGGCACTGGAGATATAGGCCTAGCAGATAGAAGAGCTCCTGACTAACAGGTCAGAAAATACTGTGATTATAGCAGACAGGAGTGGGATTGTGGCTGTGGGCTGCAGGTGTGGAGACAGGTGAGGGTAATGAGGTGTGAGATGGATCATGACAGTTTTAGATGGATTTGAACAGGTTTTAGATGGATTTGAACCGGTTTTAGATGGATTTGAACCTGTTAAAACCTGTTCTTATTGATTCGTAAGAGCAATCAGCAGTACTGAGTACTGAGCAGTACAACAGTATTGCAATACTTTTATTTCTTAAATATTTTAAATCTATTTTGATCAAATAAGAAAACTGTATTTTGGCTTTAATTAACATAACCATAATAATTCTTTGTTATTTGATCAAAATGTTTTTGTTTAGCAACACGTTCCAAAAATGCATCAGAACAAATCCATAAATTTAGTTCTTTAGATCTGAATCTGGTGACATTTAATAGTTCTGTTTCTGAAGTGATTAAAGAAGCAGTAATTCCAAGAGAAACATGTGATCGTGTTGCAATCAGAGAGTATTTAGAAGTCATACAAAAGCAGTATCAGATATGTTTTATTTACTCATTAGACAAAGCCATCACTTTAACCATGGTCAGTATGAGTAATGTTGTTTGGTAGGTTAACTCTGTTTATCTGTGGAGCTGTGAGTGCGTTTACCTGAAAAAAGGTTGAGTCAGCGCCAAATGACCAATCACATCGAGAGGTTGGCGATAGTTAACACAAAGACTGACATGAAACTGCACTAAAACTCTTGCAAAAAAAAAAAACCTGCACCATATACTGAACAAACAGCACAAAGCAACATCTAAAGACCAACAACCAGCTGAAGTGTCAAGTCTATTGTTTAGACAAACCATTTATGCTACATATGACCTGCTCCTAAAACTGAGCAACATAAAGTCCTTTAGCAGAAACATGTTCAGGACATCTCGATAAGATATCAACATTCAACACTTGTCTTACTGAATGTTGTCACAATCAGCTGAGCCACAAACTACTTTCCTTTCCATCTGTCACACATCTGTCTTATTTCCTGTCGCTGAGTGGACAATGGAGCTTCTTTCTATCTTCATCTGTCAAACATACGGCCCAGGGGCCAAAACCGGGCCCTTCAGAGAATACAATATGTAGAATTCATTTGGAAAGTGAGACAATGACATGTAGTCATATTATATAAGTATATTAACTGCAATTTTCAAATTTAAGTCACTGCTATTCCTTATTTGTCCACTTGAGGTCGCACTGTTTTAGTCAATGAGACCTAGAGCTGAACAGAAAATTGCAGCAACGCAATTATTCTTTTGCTGTTAAAGATTTTACCTGTAGCTGAGAGGTCAGAGGTGCAGCAGTAAGAGGTAGCTACGATATTGCTAGCAAAATAGCATTAGCATCAAGGCCATATTGTGAGGGTGATAAATGTCTAGTGAGACCAGTGCGCTACCTGCAGACTGTGGCGGTGGTTTCTACTGAGCTCCAGTAAACTCTCTCTGGACGCTCGAGTGGAAGGAGACAGAGAGAAGGCCCTCTTCATGTTGACTGCTCCCTCACACAGCCTCCACTGGATACAGTACGTCTCGTACAACTCCTCCACCTGAACAACAGAACACAACAAAACACAACAGCAAAACCTCAGTAAACCTTTTAATCATGTCAGGTAAACAGTTATGCAGGAGTTTAGTGAACACATTGGTTTACAGTGAATAAAACCTGAGAACATTACCTTGCTTATTTGAAACTCCAGTCTCCGGATGTATCTTTCCAGAGCTCTGATCTCCTGTTAAGAGGAAACATTACATGTTTGTCTCAAAAAGCTTTTTAAAGTGATATGTAAGAGCACTAAATGTATGAATTTAGATCTACAATAACAAATGCCTTGTAAAAGCGTAAGAGAGAAAGAATGATTGATTACCTTTTCCAGATCATAGAGAAAGGCCTGTAATTAAAACACATTGGAAACAATAAATCAGCTACATCCATGTGAATAATGCTCATTTATCATCTCTTGTGCTCACCAGTCTGGAGTTCCTCTTGGTCTCTCGCTGCTGCATCGTCAGAAAGTCCATCTCGGTCTGGTGTCCCTCCAGATACTCCCTGAACACATCCCATCACTGCATTAGGTTTATCAGTTTAGATTTACCTGAGAACATTACTCCTGGACCCTGAACATACTTGAGTCCTTTACGCAGCGCCTGGAAAACCCGGTCCACCTGATCCGGCTGCCTGGACCACATGACTCCACCCCCTCGGCTCGGAGACAGGTGCATCCTGGGAGATTTGGTTCCTGATGCGGCTTTGGAGCGCAGAGAGTTACGAACAGAGGACGACCTATAAACAGTGAAAGACAAAAAGCTGTTTCAGTGGCAAACAAAGCAAGAATTTCTAAAATATTATTTGTAGGACATTTTTTAGGATGTGTCTTCACCAGCTCTGGGCACAAAAACTATTCACTATCTCAACAGATAAATATACAAACTGTTGCCTCTCTGTTTGTCTCTGTGTTTATGTGGTAAGTGCTGTGGGCATAAGTACATCCTGCTGAGAGGGAGGTGTCCTTCTGACTCAAACCAACTACATTGATTTACGCCACAGACTTAGAACTGTCTAATCTAAGTCTAAGGCCCATCAGGGAGCATAACTTCTGATCACTCAAATATTTTGATAAATTTCTCTGTCTCAATGTAATCTCTGACGTTGGACAAATAAAAGCCTTCACCAATAAAACAGTTTGGTGGTAAAGTGGTGACATAACAAACTAAAATTACATCTACAGATTTATCTACTGTACAAATGTTTTTTTTGACCTTCTGTTAATTCATTTCTTAACTTCTTATCCTATTATGGGTCATGAGGGGCTGGAAACTATACCAGCTGCTTTTGGGCGTGAGACATGGCACACCCTGGACAACCACAAATTAATTAAATTCAGTTAAACTTTATTAATCTCAAAGAGGAAACTCGGTTGTGAGGAAGAATATAATCTCAGACATGCATTGGCTGCTCTCTGTGGCTCTAAAGCCAAATGCAGAGGATGGTCCATGTTGTTCAGTAAACACTGATCTGATGAGTCCTGGGTCACAGACTGATGTCACTGGCAGTGTCAGGTTTAACTCTTGGTTGAATGTAAACTCCACTTCCTGTTCCTACTCCCAGATCTGCAGCCTCTGTACCTCTTCCTCGTAGACGCAGCAGATATTCTCTTGTTGTCTATGATCTTCATTGTAGCATCCAAAAATGGAAAAAAAATATAGAGAATCCCCAACAAATATAACAAAATTATCAAAATTGAGAAACTTTAAAGAGCTCCTAACATTTGCCACCTTTATAGAAGGCGCTTCATTTGAAAGTTGCCATCACTTCCATATATTTGACAGTGGGACGAAGTCAGAGTCACTGGTGCTCCCCACTCTGACCCCTACATTTGACTTTAGGGGCCTAAGACATGCTCTCATGCATATCAGGGACAAGAATGACAAATGCTTCATATTGAAGACCTACAAACATACAGATATAAAGTTTGAGCAACACTTCAGAGATCAGTCAGTGATTAAAGCAAGTTTCATGACTTAATAATCCTTCCAGAGCGGACAAACTGAGCACTGCTTAAGAAGAAGCGTCAACACACACTCTGACCTACACACTTTCTTTGAGATTCTTTTCATACAGAATAAATGCCGTAACTGAAAAAGAATTGTTTTGTCTTTTAAGAGTCTATTACAGTCCAGTCGAGTGGATCATGTCTCATTCACAAAAGATTTATAATACTTCTTTGTAATCATGGACAAAGCTATAAAGGTCTCGATGGTGTGATATTTCTGTTGTCTCTGTCGATGTGTGTGGTGTGTTTCTGTCGTGTTTAAGCCTGTTTCGTGTCGTGTCACTGTCAAAGCCTCAAAGCCTTGTAATAAAGACGGATGGTGTCCCACTCTGACGGGACGGACCGGGAACGTTCCACAATGAATTAAAACACAGACAGACAAAATAAAGCCACACAGAAGGGTATATGTTTGTGTGAGAGCTTGAATGTGGAACTGTGTTTTGTTTGATGAACAGGAAGTACATTCCAGCTGTGTTTTTAACATCAGTCGCCTCACCGGCCCCTCGTGGGACCGACACTTGACGTGTATTTGTTACTGCTCATCCTCTCATTCAGAAATAACAGCCGAAGTTGTGGTGCATTCATTGTCTGGCTGTCAAAAAGAAACTCATCTGAGGACAAACAGTCTATCTTCTGCAAGAAATCTAACAAGAAAAAACATCACATTTTTATCTCATTCTGTTTAATCAGAGTTTGCCTTGTTATTGAGAAAACTTGGCACAACATCAGTCTTTTTTGAGTCCATTGTAATGATTGAAGAAAATATCTGTTTTTTAAACCCAATAGAAAGGTCCCTCTGGGAGACTAACCAACAATGTCCTCTGAGAAATACGTGTTCTAGTTTAAATTGTATTTATTTATTTACTCCTTTATTTGCTATTTACATACATTTTCAGGTGAAGGCTTGTCTTGTAGAAAGAGATAAAGTGTTATTTTGGAGACTCTGTTTGAAGCAGTGGAGCCACCGATACACAGCAGGACGGATGCTGTTCTGAACAACATGGAGCGTCCCCTGCACTGGGCTTTTGACAAGACTCTATCAATGAGTCTGTAGAAGATGAAATCTGAATTCCTTTAAGAATTATTAAAGTCATTTTATAACAATCTGTGATAATAACATAGTTTTTTCTTTTCTGATGGAGGGTCTGAAGATAGGAGGTGTTGTCTGTAAACTACGACAAAATACAACTCAAGCAAAAGTTATATGACTGGTTACTTTATTTTGTGAGAACGGTAATAGTATAGTATTATATTGCATTGTATTATTGCAACCATGCTTTATTGCCCTTGTTATCCCTCTGTAGCTGTTGTGTGTTTGTCGTCTGTGAACTCACCGTCTGCGTCCGGACAGAGAGCTGAAGCCGGTGAAGGAGCGAGTCCTGGAGACCAGACTTCCTTCAGAGGGAGAGTCGAACCTCAGCTTCACCGACATCCTGCACGAGACGGGAACATTCAGATACATCTCCACTTCCTGGTACTAACATTAACCATTTTTTATTTAGTTTTTCATTTACAACCCCATAAGAAGTCACTCAAAGTGTGTCTTTTCTTCCTTCTTTCAAAACATCCACTAAATACTGGAGCAAAGACTGCAGGAACTTGATGAATAGTTGCAAAAACACAGAGACATTTACATAACTGTGGAGTGCATTCAGTCTGTCTGCCATCTGCTGTGCCTCTTTTATGATAAATACAGACAGAGATTTAAAACAACACGGCTGTATTTTATCACCATCACTTGTTTTTCACTAAATTGGTTCAGACTGAGTCACCGCTGAAGCTTTTATAGCTTTTATTTTACTGTGTCTCTGGTTGGTGCAGTGTTAACAATGATCACAGCCAAATCATTCTTTCAATCATTTATAGATTATCTGTGAACATAGTAAAAATGCATTATGCAAATTCCTGTAGGTTCTACTATTTTAAGACTTCACTCAAATATGTTTAAAATGTGGACAGTTGGCTGTGGTTTTTATAAATTATGACTAAAGCTGTATGTTCTCATGCTTCTTTTATTTAAGTCTTGTAGCAGGATGTCTGACCTTTGTCACGTTCATTTAAAGGGAAAACATCAGACTTTATGTGACTCTAAATTCAGGCAATAACTGTCAATTATCTGTCAATAATTGAAAGTCTTTTAGGACGTGAAGTAAAGGAATATCATGGATGTTGAGTCAAGTTAATCTTATTTATACTGCCCAATATCTCAAACTGTTTCCTTAAAGAGACACCCCTGTCCTTAGAGGCTCGAATCAGAGTAAAAATAAAAAAATAAACAATGGAGAAGAAAGAGAAAGCTCAGATAGAATCAGAGAAGGATCGATCAGTCACAGACAAATAGTCCATAGTTCATAAACAAATGAGTGGAAATAAATATACTCCATGATAATATCAGCAGGAGCAGTTCATCCATCTGAGTGAGAGGATCAAGGGTCAGGGGGGGTTCAAGGGTCAGGGAGGGTTCAAGGGTCGGGACAGGATTTTGTAATAAGCATTAGAAATACAAGGGAAATAAGCTACAGTCCACTATTTATTACTTATTTAGTCTGTGCATGAAGCTCACTTAAAACAGTTGGAATCAAAAAAAGAAAAAGAGAAGCGTATTCTACACAAAGAAGGATTTTGGCGAGTGTGAGAACAGAAAGGGACTGGACTAATGGCTTCTTCCACTGGGTTTTATGGAGAAATGTCTTTGTTTGTCCAAGATGCATGACAATCGAAAATAAGGTTTTGACTTTCTTTAAAAAAGTCGACCTAACTGAAGCTAACACATAAATGGCCAGAGTTTTTTCTGGGACACAGTGTTTACAGGGTTGAATGTGTTGCTCTTGATACGCTAACATTAAACCTATACGAGTTTTTTCACTTGCGGAAGATCTCAAAAATTGGCTCCTGCCTCTCTTTAGCTGATGCTGAAATTCATGCATTTGTCACATCCAGGCTGGACTACTGCGTTATTCTCTGGACTGCCGAAGAAAAGTACTCACAGTCTACAAATGGTCCAAAATACAGCCGCCAGACTTTTAACAAAGACCAGGAAGTTTGATCACATTACTCCGGTCCTGGCTTCATTACACTGGCTTCCTCATGTTAGAGCTGATTTCAAAGTTCTCTTGTTAACATATAAAATCCTTTGTGGACGCGCGCCCTCTGACCTCTCTGACCTTATCACCTGGTATACTCCAGCTCGTACCCTTCGCTCTCAGGACGGTGGCCTCCTTCAACTTCCTCGAATAAAGAAGAAGTCTGCTACAGAGCCTTTTCTTATAGAGCCCTGTTTTTGTGGAATGGGCTCCCGGTGGAAGTGCGGCGATCTGACTCTGTTGAGATTTTCAAAAGCAAACTCAAAACATACTTATTTCACCAAACGTATGGAGACTGATGATCATAGAGTTAGGTTTACACTGGCTGTAGCTGTAGGTACACACTCAACCACTCATATTATTATTACATCTGCCTATTTTCAGTAGTATTTAGCACTTTTGTTTTTCTCCTTTCTACCTCCTCCTAGGGTGGACTCAAACCTCTGATCTGCTGGGGATGTGTACTTTCTGTTAAGCCCTTTGAGGCTGTTGTTGAGATATTGGGCTATACAAAAATAAATGTCTTGTCTTGTCTTGAGTTCACGACAGATAAAATAACAAATCGAACTGATGTGTCTCCCAAGCCTCTCTCATGGAACCCCTTAAAAGGTCCTCGAGTAAGGTCGTCACCAAACAGCGATATAGAGGCTCCAAAAACAGAAACATAAGGAGGAGCCTTATATTTCCTTATATTTTATATTTTTACACTTTACAAGTGTAAAAATCATGTTTACAGCCTGGTACAAAAGATGGCTGAAGTTTTTACTACATGACGTGAATTTTTGATTAATACGTCCATTTATGCTTTCTGAAAACTATTGTTTGACTCTGCAGTAAAAGCCGTGTCGTAACGACTATATCGGTGAATAGTAGAGCAATGGGCGGAAGATGTCCATATTCTTTACTGTCATTGGTGCTTCCAGGATCATCCAGCCATTTCAACATCCATTAATATGTCATAATAAGATTGTACCCAGTGTTAGTGTTGTTTACATTTCCCTAAAATAAAAATTCAAACTGAAGAAAAGTACTTGACAAAAATCAAAGAAATTGCTGGTGGTTATTGTAGATTTTATGAGAATATATTATGGGGAGCATGTAGACAGAGTGGTTAGTGCTCCGACCTTTCTGTGAAGAGTCTGTATGTCCTCCCTGTGTTACCGTGGGTTCTCTCCTGGTACTCCGGCTTCCTCCCCAAACACATGCATGTACAGGTCAAATGGCAACTCTATAGTGTCCCTCGTGAATGGATATCTTTCCGTGTCTATCTCGTCAGCCCAGTTATTAACTGGCCATTATTAACGATCTACCCCGCCTCAGGCCCAAAATAGCTGGGATAGGCTCCAGTCACCTGCGACCCCTGACGGGACTAAGTGGAAGAAAACTAATGAATGAATATATATAAATAAATATTGTTTAAAGATTGTGAAAAATGATGATTGGGGTCTTTGTCTAGTGTTAGTGTCTTGTGCAGCTGATTAATTGATGAAGGTGTTAAAGGCTCATAAAAACGGCTAAACGTTTGCCTGATGGTGGCTGTGAACAGTTCTAGTTGTTGAAGCTATTTCCTGGTCAGGCTCGTGGGCCTAAATAACCGCTACAGCTGCAGACTCTGTGCACGATTTAAAAGCTCCTCATTTCTCTGTGATTAACGCTGATGGGCCGAGCCTCTAGAAAATACATGCTTCTCAAACATAAACATAATGACCTAATTACATGTTCTCCTCGTGTGGAGTCTGAGTGAGTCGAGGGAAGTGTGGGAGGCACATTCCTGGAGGGATGGAGGAAGTAACTACAGCTGATTGTTCGTGTGTGAAGTGTTTCGAAAGGCGTCTGGAGAAAAGCTGTGTCGAGGCCTGGGTTTTAAAAAAATGAGCCTTGTCCTGTGGGTGATTTAGACGGTCCCATGTGGAGAAGAGGTGGAAGGTGGGGGCCTGTTTTGGAGCATTACACAATAGACACTAAATAAGCTAGTTTTCCAAAACAAATGTATTTCTGTGAATCATCTGTAAATCATTGATCATTTAACAATGTGTTAAGCTGAACAAAATGTAAGACCAGTCAAAACGAGTTCAGTCACAGCAAAACAACACTCTTTGTCTTTGACTATTTTGGGAGAAAAAAAGCCATTTAAATCTCTATAGCACCCAGTTTTAATCCCATATCTGTTCAAAGAAGACAAACTGAGACCCGCAGAACAGAGTTTCAATGGAGAGTACTCATTTTTGTATTGTATCTGAGGAAAACAAAGTTATAAATAGTCTTTGAAAAAAACATGATCGTAAGATGTCATCAAGACTAAATTATTATTAGTATTTTAATAGATAAAAATGACAGACCAGTCACATTCATGTTGCTCACGGAAGTTTGTTTCAGCACTGGTTAACCTGAAAAACAGCGTCAAGAGAAAAAAAACATTAACAGAGAAAAGGAAACGCAAAAGGAAGCACAGATAAATATTGGAAACGCACATGAGGCGGTGATGATTGGGGATCAAAGTCTGCTTGTGAATCGTTTACTCTCTTGATATTTATCCACTTTTTTATCAGCTGACGTTACTCATATAACCTCAATAGTTCACAAAGTTAATGTAACCAGAGATGATCTGGAATAAAGCCAGGTTTTTGGAAGGACAATGCACACCGACCCACATTCTTCTTTTTAAACTCAACGCTCGTTCATCCGACGTCACACGAGGGCAGAGTTTCATGAGACCAACACATAATGAGCCGGTGGTGGACAAACTCTAAAACTCTTCCTCTGTGTAGGTCCTGAGTGGCCGGGTGTTCTTCAGTGTGGGTTCTGTGGTCTCACTGGAAAACAAGCTCCTTAAACTCAGTGTAATTGGCCCCTTTTCCACTTTCACTTGGCCTGGTTTGAATTCTGTTATGAACAGTCTTGGGACACAGTCAAAGCATGAGGAAGTCCTCAGACTCAAAGGTTTGTATATTACAAAGAAAAAGTACAACCCACCTGTGAAAACCTGACCCATTGAATAAAGAAAACAGCCACAACCTGCTGCGACCACTTCGAGGCTTTATCAAGGACTTCCACGTAATCTTACATGTTTTTTTTTTATTTATTTTGATTACAATAACGCCAAACTGAGCCCAAAACAGTGTCAAACTGAGAAGTCCGTGCTGCAGTGCCTCCAAAATGAGACACAAGCTGCAATATTCATAACATCACTAATTGTGTGCATGGATTTATGTGAACAAACATGACAATTCACGAGTAAACATTTGAATATATCTGCCTTATATGGCATTGCTCAAAGTAAATCTCAGCGTGTCAATGTTCAGTTTGGATGAGTGACAGCACAAACCCAGAGGAAGTACTTCCTCATGCGCCCTCAAGAGGAGCTGATGAGTAACAGGTGTTATCGCTGAATATGTGATACAAATGCAAATGAAAACTGCCAGATCTGCTAAGTGCCCCACTACCTAAATTTCCTTTTTGCCGTCTCTGTCTCAGATTCCATTCACCCCCTTTCAGACCTCTCCTGCTTTTATTTTATATAAAAAAGGTTCTGTCTTTGTTGTCATGTGTATTAATGTCAGCTTTAATACCTGTTTTCTACAAACAACTACAAAGTGACATCTTATTGAAAGTATTGTGTAACACATCAACTCAATAAATAAAGTTCTATTAAGAGTTGGTCTGTCCCCACCTTCTGTGTGAACATGTTTTGGTGATCTCATGTCCTTATCTTCACTGTTTTTATTAGTCTTTCTCTCTTTATGTCTCCCTCTCCGGCTCACAGACCTTGTGTAATTATCAGACGGCTGATTCAAATGACCGCAAACGCTCCTCGGGGAGTTTTGTGGACGTGTGAAGTAAACAAAAATCTCCAAACATCCTTTAGTTCATTAAAAATCACTGTTGGTTTTGAAAAAGATTACATTATTTAAAAAACATTTGATTCATTTTCTCACATGAGTGTTTCCTTTTGTCTCGACCCAGTTTCACTTTGTCCCTGACTCTTCACATTTGGCCAAGTGCCAGAAGTAATGTGATTGGCTCATTCAGGAGAGGTCAGAGGTCAAGCATGACTCAGGTCCCAAGAGAGATAAAGTATGTTGCTTTAAAAGAGGTTTTGGTTTGACTGAATCTAAAGGCACCCCAGACTCTGCATAAAACCCCCACACCCTGAAAACTTTATGACCTCTTAAACCGTCTGGGCTCTTAAACTAGGTCTGGGCTAGAATTATTGCATAGTTATTCTTTATTCTTTATTCTTTATTCTGTCATCTTAGTCGCCAAAGTCCATTTAGTGTTGGTGACTGTGTCTCTTTTATTTCCACATTTCATCGTCTGATTAAGAGAGATTTGAATAATGTATTGTAATGGAACAGCTGGAAATGACGTAGGCAGACATACATTGTTGTAAGTATGTCAGCAGTCATAATCGTTTTGAGTAAACACAGATCAATATTTTCAGAAGGGGTTTTGTGTCTCTGTTGGATCCCATTAACCTGCCTTCTGTCTATAGAACTCAAAATAACCAAATCACATAAACGTAACACATGTATTTATAAAGTGACATAAATCAAGCAGAGAGATCTTTTAATGATTTGTAAATAGCCTTAATTATTTAGCTGTTGCCGTGTTTGAGGTGTTTCTCTTTTGTAAATCAATCCAAGCACCATGTGAGGTTTTAATTCTGAGCTGATCTTGTGACGTGATGCAACAGAAAGGATTGGCTTTAATCTCGAAGGAAGTGGACTGATAACATGTGTCTTTGTCTCTGTCCAGTCTAATCTCTGACTTATGGTCACACTCTGCGCTGTGTCGGCTCAGAACAAGTCACTACACGTCGACAAAGTGACTCCAAACTGAGAGAGTTGAAACCAGCGTATTACTGGTTCTGACATCTTCAACCAATCCGAGTGAGAGGCGCAGAAGGTAAAGAGCCGTGTCCACGATCCTCTTTGAAGCTAAAAGACTCTTTTGTCCTTTTGAGGTTTTGAGGTTTTGTTTGTGACACATTTAATGACAAGAGTACACAGATTTCCAACACATGTTAAAGTGATGTACTTAAGACATAAACAGAGATAGAACTTCTCGGCAGGGGTCTCTCTCTCGTCTCGACTCCCTCTTTAATACATTTGCATCTTATTGAACGCCTCCTGTCCTCCTCTTTCACTCTGCTGTGTCCATCACTACACTGATCTGAGTTCAGCTCCTGCTTCACACCTCCCCGTCTCATCCTCAAATCTGTCAATGACCCTGCTTCTTTACTGTGTGTGCTGCAATCCCAGTTAGTTTTAACAATATCTTTTACATTTACTGACATGTTTTACAGTTTTATAACAGTTTTATTACTGTGGAGGTTCTCAGTCCTCCGGGTCATCTTGAAGAGAAGGTTAAATCAAAAGCATCTGGACTCAGTAAACTTACTTAAAAAAAACAAAACTGTTTATTTGTATTTTGAGGAGATACGTGTTCGACCTCGAGATGGAAAACACGGCTCACTAAACCGTACAGATACAGACACAGGCCCTGTCTGGACAGAATCCCCATGTGATTATATCCATCAACAAACAACTGAGAGTGAAACTATGAGAACAATGCACAGGACGACCCCAGATGTGGATTATATAAATAACTTTGTGCCAGGTTTGAGTCCTTCTTCAGAGTCACAGCATCCAGACACAACTACTACTTTGGTAGGATAGATCCTTTTCTGCTGCTTCTCCTCAGATCTGTGGAGGTTTTAGGTAGAAGTTGTTCCAAACCATGGCAACACATGTTTTTTTTTTCCAGATGTAACAGACCACAACAGCTTTATTTCCATCCATCAACAAAGAGTAGTATTATTCACTGTAAGTATGCTTCACTGAAAAGTCTTGTGCTAAAAAGATATCTCAAAGAAAGTGTTTTATGTTGATTGTATCACATTGTCACACACAATAGTCAGGTCCAACAAGATAAAACAGAAACAGTCTCTCTGTCAGAGACATAAACATCACTAAAGTAACTCACTCGGTCTTGGTCTGTCCTCGTGAGATGTTCAGGTCCAACAAGATAAAACAGAAACAGTCTCTCTGTCAGAGTCATAAACATCACTAAAGTAACTCACTCGGTCTTGGTCTGTCCTCGTGAGATGTTCAGGTCCAACAGGAGAAAACAGAAGCAGTCTCTCTGTCAGAGACATAAACATCACTAAAGTAACTCACTCGGTCTTGGTCTGTCCTCGTGAGATGTTCAGGTCCAACAGGAGAAAACAGAAGCAGTCTCTCTGTCAGAGACATAAACATCACTAAAGTAACTCACTCGGTCTTGGTCTGTCCTCGTGAGATGTTCAGGTCCAACAGGATAAAACAGAAGCAGTCTCTCTGTCAGAGACATAAACATCACTAAAGTAACTCACTCGGTCTTGGTCTGTCCTCGTGAGATGTTCAGGTCCAACAGGATAAAACAGAAGCAGTCTCTCTGTCAGAGACATAAACATCACTAAAGTAACTCACTCGGTCTTGGTCTGTCCTCGTGAGATGTTCAGGTCCAACAGGAGAAAACAGAAGCAGTCTCTCTGTCAGAGACATAAACATCACTAAAGTAACTCACTCGGTCTTGGTCTGTCCTCGTGAGATGTTCAGGTCCAACAGGAGAAAACAGAAGCAGTCTCTCTGTCAGAGACATAAACATCACTAAAGTAACTCACTCGGTCTTGGTCTGTCCTCGTGAGATGTTCAGGTCCAACAGGATAAAACAGAAGCAGTCTCTCTGTCAGAGACATAAACATCACTAAAGACACGTAACTCACTCGGTCTTGGTCTGTCCTCGTGAGATGTTCAGGTCCAACAGGATAAAACAGAAGCAGTCTCTCTGTCAGAGACATAAACATCACTAAAGTAACTCACTCGGTCTTGGTCTGTCCTCGTGAGATGTTCAGGTCCAACAGGAGAAAACAGAAGCAGTCTCTCTGTCAGAGACATAAACATCACTAAAGTAACTCACTCGGTCTTGGTCTGTCCTCGTGAGATGTTCAGGTCCAACAGGATAAAACAGAAGCAGTCTCTCTGTCAGAGACATAAACATCACTAAAGACACGTAACTCACTCGGTCTTGGTCTGTCCTCGTGAGATGTTCAGGTCCAACAGGATAAAACAGAAGCAGTCTCTCTGTCAGAGACATAAACATCACTAAAGTAACTCACTCGGTCTTGGTCTGTCCTCGTGAGATGTTCAGGTCCAACAGGATAAAACAGAAGCAGTCTCTCTGTCAGAGTCATAAACATCACTAAAGTAACTCACTCGGTCTTGGTCTGTCCTCGTGAGATGTTCAGGTCCAACAGGAGAAAACAGAAGCAGTCTCTCTGTCAGAGACATAAACATCACTAAAGTAACTCACTCGGTCTTGGTCTGTCCTCGTGAGATGTTCAGGTCCAACAGGAGAAAACAGAAGCAGTCTCTCTGTCAGAGACATAAACATCACTAAAGTAACTCACTCGGTCTTGGTCTGTCCTCGTGAGATGTTCAGGTCCAACAGGAGAAAACAGAAGCAGTCTCTCTGTCAGAGACATAAACATCACTAAAGTAACTCACTCGGTCTTGGTCTGTCCTCGTGAGATGTTCAGGTCCAACAGGATAAAACAGAAGCAGTCTCTCTGTCAGAGACATAAACATCACTAAAGTAACTCACTCGGTCTTGGTCTGTCCTCGTGAGATGTTCAGGTCCAACAGGATAAAACAGAAGCAGTCTCTCTGTCAGAGACATAAACATCACTAAAGTAACTCACTCGGTCTTGGTCTGTCCTCGTGAGATGTTCAGGTCCAACAGGAGAAAACAGAAGCAGTCTCTCTGTCAGAGACATAAACATCACTAAAGTAACTCACTCGGTCTTGGTCTGTCCTCGTGAGATGTTCAGGTCCAACAGGAGAAAACAGAAGCAGTCTCTCTGTCAGAGACATAAACATCACTAAAGTAACTCACTCGGTCTTGGTCTGTCCTCGTGAGATGTTCAGGTCCAACAGGATAAAACAGAAGCAGTCTCTCTGTCAGAGACATAAACATCACTAAAGTAACTCACTCGGTCTTGGTCTGTCCTCGTGAGATGTTCAGGTCCAACAGGAGAAAACAGAAGCAGTCTCTCTGTCAGAGACATAAACATCACTAAAGTAACTCACTCGGTCTTGGTCTGTCCTCGTGAGATGTTCAGGTCCAACAGGAGAAAACAGAAGCAGTCTCTCTGTCAGAGACATAAACATCACTAAAGTAACTCACTCGGTCTTGGTCTGTCCTCGTGAGATGTTCAGGTCCAACAGGAGAAAACAGAAGCAGTCTCTCTGTCAGAGACATAAACATCACTAAAGTAACTCACTCGGTCTTGGTCTGTCCTCGTGAGATGTTCAGGTCCAACAGGAGAAAACAGAAGCAGTCTCTCTGTCAGAGACATAAACATCACTAAAGTAACTCACTCGGTCTTGGTCTGTCCTCGTGAGATGTTCAGGTCCAACAGGAGAAAACAGAAGCAGTCTCTCTGTCAGAGACATAAACATCACTAAAGTAACTCACTCGGTCTTGGTCTGTCCTCGTGAGATGTTCAGGTCCAACAGGAGAAAACAGAAGCAGTCTCTCTGTCAGAGACATAAACATCACTAAAGTAACTCACTCGGTCTTGGTCTGTCCTCGTGAGATGTTCAGGTCCAACAGGAGAAAACAGAAGCAGTCTCTCTGTCAGAGACATAAACATCACTAAAGTAACTCACTCGGTCTTGGTCTGTCCTCGTGAGATGTTCAGGTCCAACAGGAGAAAACAGAAGCAGTCTCTCTGTCAGAGACATAAACATCACTAAAGTAACTCACTCGGTCTTGGTCTGTCCTCGTGAGATGTTCAGGTCCAACAGGAGAAAACAGAAGCAGTCTCTCTGTCAGAGACATAAACATCACTAAAGTAACTCACTCGGTCTTGGTCTGTCCTCGTGAGATGTTCAGGTCCAACAGGAGAAAACAGAAGCAGTCTCTCTGTCAGAGACATAAACATCACTAAAGTAACTCACTCGGTCTTGGTCTGTCCTCGTGAGATGTTCAGGTCCAACAGGAGAAAACAGAAGCAGTCTCTCTGTCAGAGACATAAACATCACTAAAGTAACTCACTCGGTCTTGGTCTGTCCTCGTGAGATGTTCAGGTCCAACAGGAGAAAACAGAAGCAGTCTCTCTGTCAGAGACATAAACATCACTAAAGTAACTCACTCGGTCTTGGTCTGTCCTCGTGAGATGTTCAGGTCCAACAGGATAAAACAGAAGCAGTCTCTCTGTCAGAGACATAAACATCACTAAAGACACGTAACTCACTCGGTCTTGGTCTGTCCTCGTGAGATGTTCAGGTCCAACAGGAGAAAACAGAAGCAGTCTCTCTGTCAGAGACATAAACATCACTAAAGACACGTAACTCACTCGGTCTTGGTCTGTCCTCGTGAGATGTTCAGGTCCAACAGGAGAAAACAGAAGCAGTCTCTCTGTCAGAGACATAAACATCACTAAAGTAACTCACTCGGTCTTGGTCTGTCCTCGTGAGATGTTCAGGTCCAACAGGAGAAAACAGAAGCAGTCTCTCTGTCAGAGACATAAACATCACTAAAGTAACTCACTCGGTCTTGGTCTGTCCTCGTGAGATGTTCAGGTCCAACAGGAGAAAACAGAAGCAGTCTCTCTGTCAGAGACATAAACATCACTAAAGTAACTCACTCGGTCTTGGTCTGTCCTCGTGAGATGTTCAGGTCCAACAGGAGAAAACAGAAGCAGTCTCTCTGTCAGAGACATAAACATCACTAAAGTAACTCACTCGGTCTTGGTCTGTCCTCGTGAGATGTTCAGGTCCAACAGGAGAAAACAGAAGCAGTCTCTCTGTCAGAGACATAAACATCACTAAAGTAACTCACTCGGTCTTGGTCTGTCCTCGTGAGATGTTCAGGTCCAACAGGAGAAAACAGAAGCAGTCTCTCTGTCAGAGACATAAACATCACTAAAGTAACTCACTCGGTCTTGGTCTGTCCTCGTGAGATGTTCAGGTCCAACAGGAGAAAACAGAAGCAGTCTCTCTGTCAGAGACATAAACATCACTAAAGTAACTCACTCGGTCTTGGTCTGTCCTCGTGAGATGTTCAGGTCCAACAGGAGAAAACAGAAGCAGTCTCTCTGTCAGAGACATAAACATCACTAAAGTAACTCACTCGGTCTTGGTCTGTCCTCGTGAGATGTTCAGGTCCAACAGGAGAAAACAGAAGCAGTCTCTCTGTCAGAGACATAAACATCACTAAAGTAACTCACTCGGTCTTGGTCTGTCCTCGTGAGATGTTCAGGTCCAACAGGAGAAAACAGAAGCAGTCTCTCTGTCAGAGACATAAACATCACTAAAGTAACTCACTCGGTCTTGGTCTGTCCTCGTGAGATGTTCAGGTCCAACAGGAGAAAACAGAAGCAGTCTCTCTGTCAGAGACATAAACATCACTAAAGTAACTCACTCGGTCTTGGTCTGTCCTCGTGAGATGTTCAGGTCCAACAGGAGAAAACAGAAGCAGTCTCTCTGTCAGAGACATAAACATCACTAAAGTAACTCACTCGGTCTTGGTCTGTCCTCGTGAGATGTTCAGGTCCAACAGGAGAAAACAGAAGCAGTCTCTCTGTCAGAGACATAAACATCACTAAAGTAACTCACTCGGTCTTGGTCTGTCCTCGTGAGATGTTCAGGTCCAACAGGAGAAAACAGAAGCAGTCTCTCTGTCAGAGACATAAACATCACTAAAGTAACTCACTCGGTCTTGGTCTGTCCTCGTGAGATGTTCAGGTCCAACAGGAGAAAACAGAAGCAGTCTCTCTGTCAGAGACATAAACATCACTAAAGTAACTCACTCGGTCTTGGTCTGTCCTCGTGAGATGTTCAGGTCCAACAGGAGAAAACAGAAGCAGTCTCTCTGTCAGAGACATAAACATCACTAAAGTAACTCACTCGGTCTTGGTCTGTCCTCGTGAGATGTTCAGGTCCAACAGGAGAAAACAGAAGCAGTCTCTCTGTCAGAGTCATAAACATCACTAAAGTAACTCACTCGGTCTTGGTCTGTCCTCGTGAGATGTTCAGGTCCAACAGGAGAAAACAGAAGCAGTCTCTCTGTCAGAGACATAAACATCACTAAAGTAACTCACTCAGTCTTGGTCTGTCCTCGTGAGATGTTCAGGTCCAACAGGAGAAAACGGGGAAGAAGAAGAAGTAAAGTTCTGACAGCCACGTTTATACAACACACGTACCATGAGCCTCACTTCACAAACATGACATTGCTTTGTGGGTCGATAATCCAGACCCTATTTAATTTATCTAAAACGGGGAAGTCTTTCTGACTAGTCGTATGCCTACCAGTGTCTTCTAATCTACTTTTATCTGACTTTAAAACACGACAATTTAAGTCCAATTCATCCACGGATCCCACAGCATCTTTAAAATAACTTACAACCTTTAGGTGCCTTGTGGACAAACTGATGATTTGAGCAGAACAAGAGGAAGGATGCACTTGGCAGCTCCTCAAATCAACACAAACTAAATCAGGAACACAGACCAGAACATGCTGCTATTTCAATTATTTTCTTTACCTTTAATAACTCAGGTATCTCAGTGCATTTCCCACATTGTTTTAAAAGTTTTTCATTGGTAAAGCAGAGAAAAATAAACTTTTATCAGTTTTGGATTTGATTTTCATTTTGTAGATGACTTTTCTTGACATAAAAAAACAATTATTGCTGGTGAGCTTCTTTAATCAGAGGGACAGGCCCCATGATGAGAGGCAGAAGACAAGAGCAGAAGACTTCCAATAAATTACGATTGCTATTGCAACAAGCCCCAAGCAGCTCTGTGTAATAATTAGCTGCTAACCAATGCTTTGCCAGAAACAGAAACCATTAACAGAATATCCCGAGATCGCTACAAAAACATAAAAAACGTGCTTTCTTTTCCTCTTATCTTTGTGAAGCAGGGACTGAAACGAGATCATGGAGCATCCTGGACATAAAGAACACACTTTGAATGTCACTGTCGCCCTTCGCTTCTTGAAACAACTCCAGCCGTCCCCCCTGACTGCCTGAATAAAAGTTTATGTCTGAAAAAAGCTCGAGACCCCTGGAAAAGCCTTTGCGTACACAAGAAACTAGAGTCCACGTGAGATTTTAAAAATGCTAGGACAAAACATAAAGTGGAAACCCTTTTTTGCCTTGTTTTTGGTGAAACTTAAATGAGACACAAGTTGAGACGGAATAAAAGAAGCTGGTTTATGTTCACTTCTGTCCAATGCAGTGGATATAAAACTGGAAATGTGATCTGTGAAATTGAGCAGAATTCATAAAAGTGGCTTCACGGAGAAAAGCCTCCCAGGGAGTCGGCACGTTGAGTTTCGGAAAAACCTGGCTCTGAATCTGCATCTGTCTGAAACAGTGGGGGTCTGGAGTTTGAAATATATGCATCATGATGTTGAAAGAGCAGAAAAATACGCTGCCAAATGTCATAAGGACTTATCCCTAAACGCTCCGAATCTAATCTCTGTACATTTTGCAACTCGTTCTTATCAGAAACTTGGAAAAGGAGGACGATGATTTATCCTGGTGCGTTCTTTCTTTACAACAGACTCAGTGCTGAAAGCATAAATACAAAGCCACACGTTGCACACCTGGGGAGAGTTTAGCTGGTGTTATTTCTTTCACGTGAGGGACTTTTGTTGGAATAAAGCAGGTCATTGAGAGCAGCTGGTGTGGTGAGCTCAGCCAAACTGAAATGGAAATACTTGTGTTGCCTCCCGACGGTCACACAGCGCTTTACTCAAACAAATGACAGTCATGGGGGGGGGCGTCCCGGCTCAGTGACGACTCAAATCTCCACTGAACCCTGCTCTTGTTAGCGTTTAACCTGAAAGAAAAAGATACAAGGTCTTCTGTCTGGTGTCAGTAGTGACAGAAACAGATGCTGTGTGTTATAGTCTGGTTTTAAAACACATTAGCGTACGTCTTTTTTGGATGCTGAAATGTGTGGCTCTTTTATTGGTGGGTTGTGTAGTTAAATGGTATTTATGGATGAAGTACAAACTGCAAATTCAATTCCAAACTACTACGTTTTTTAAGCATTTGAACAGCTATGGTAGCCCTGAAGGGACGTTCTGTTGTTAATGAACAAAGGAAAATGTTTAATTGTCATAAAAAACTGTGAACAAAATCAATTTATTTAATGAATGTCCTAAACCTTCATTAAGAATATGTGCTCAAAATGTGCAACACATGTTTCTCCACCAGCAGTGCTCAGTTTGTCCACTAATAAATGACTTATTCTGTAGTATTTTAATGTAGATTGGCAGGATTTAGGGAGACACAATAGACCTAATATTGATCCTGTGTGCCATTCATGCAGTAAAAAAAAAAGTCCCGAGATTTAAACGAGAGTAACAGTATTGTCAACAGTATTTTTTTTAACAGGAATCATCTGTGAAAAAAACAGACGCCATGTAGGCAATTGGTCGCTGCTGATAAAACTAAAAATGTTTTAAAACACTGTAAACTGACTTAAGAATGGACTTGATTGTGGCTAAATGGCTAATAAGACCTTAGAGAGCCAAGAGCACAGTCCCAGGACCATCTCCTCAGAGTTTCAGCTGCTTTTCTAAGACTTCTACACAACTCTTCTTTCATAACTACATTTACTAAAGGCATACACACATTTACGCAGATGGATCCTGAGTAAAAACATTTACATGACAAAGGCATCTCAGTCCTCTTTGCTCTTTGGATGCATTAAGTATTTTAACTCAGCTTCTGACATTTTCATAACTGTTGTAGAAGTATTTCAAGTTGGTTTTGTTTGCTCTTTTTTGAATCTAATTGGGTGACAGAAGTTTTATCCATTCTTTTATAAAGTCTCAAAACCTGACTCAACAAACAACTCTTAGTTGATTGTTTGGCCTCGGCAACAGAAGGCTCCTGCTTTTTTCTCAAACGCAGTGGTAAAAGAACACTTATCTTCACTTATCTTCTGTGTCTTATCTAAAGTGAAGGCTCTCACTGCCGTTAACACCGTGTGCAGGGACCTGATAAGACACATACATACAGTCTGCTTCTTCTGTCCAATATTTATTAAGAACAAACAATCCTCAATAATCACTTTCTTTCCCTTATGTTGTTATTTATTCCGTAACTCACTCAGAAATCTGTCTTTCTATTTCCACACTGACTCCAGCCTTGACCGCAAAAAAAGTAACCCTTGTCGTGTGATTAACACAGTTTTCCCGTCAGGGGTCAGCGTATGAGTTTGACCTTTGACCCCAGAGCTTGTAAGTGTTTATATAACGTGTTGTTTCAGACAGGACTCCGGGAGCATCACTGAGACGAGTGTTTATTAAAGTATCATTATCTATGACAAAAAGAAAGAAGAAAGAACACATGAACACTCTAACGGGTTTGTAGATTGTGATACTTAAAGATGGCGTTAAACCAAGACAAATAGGATTATTTTATGAAAATATAAAAGAGGGTTGCATTCCAAAAACTGCTGATATGATTTTCTGAAGTAGATAAAGGTCTCATTACACGGCTTTGGAATAAATTGACAAAACACCATTCATAACTTAATGTTGAAATATACAGATGTTAATCAGATGAGTGGCTTGTTATATCACTTTTCTTTTTAAAACTCACATAGAAGGTTTCTTTTTTGTTGCTGTTTAAAGATTAATATTTCGAGAGGATCCGTGTACACCTAAGAATCGTGCATCATACTGGCTGATATTTTGGAAAAAAGGAGGTAAAAGGAGGTTTGAGAGAAGCACTAAACTTCAGTTTGATGGAACAGATCGATCAAGTTTGACCCTTTTCAATAAAATGAAAGCAAGAATGGTCGCAATGCACTTTTGAAGAATCTTAGAACAACTTTTCTGGACCAAATGAATGCAGTATTTGGTAAATGGTAAATGGCATGCATTTATATAGCGCTTTCCTGCACCCTTCTCGGGCTCCCAAAGCGCTTTACATCGTGCTTCCACTCGCCCCATTCACACACATCCACTCCTGGGACAGACAGAGAGGGGGGCTGCCACACAAACGGCGCTCAACCTTCTCCTACCACCACCAAACACACCTCCACAGTCACACACATTCACATTCCGGTTGAAGGACAGCCGCTCTACCACTGAGCCACTGTCGCCCTATTTATATTTAGTCGACAATTTACCCAAAGCATCTTGTTAACAGCTTTTTATGGGTTAAACAGCTTGCATTAAAACAAAGTCTTTAGATGTTCTTTTCTTACAGCAGATTAATTTATATTAAATGAAACATCAAAAACAGCAAACTGGACACAGGAACAGGAGCTGTATTTTTCTTTAGCATCTCAACACCATTTGAAAACAAGGATTTTCTCAGGATGTGATCATTGAAATGAAAAGGTTTGGTGAATATTTCCTCTCTCACAGTGTAACACAACAGACCATCTGCTAAACAAAGCCACAATAATGCACTTTCTTTTTTAAATCATCTGTTTTATTACGGCTATAACGCCAGAGCTGTGACTGAATAGAGCCGCCTTCACGTAACGATTTATGTGGCTGTAACTAAAGTGTGTGCAGTGTTTTCTGTAAATGAGAAGCAGAAGAAAGTTTTAATAATAAATACCAGACTCCAAATGAGCTCTTATTTAGTCTTGTTTAAATCGTAAAACATGGCCAGTCTGACTTGAAGCTAAGCTAACTCGACATAGAGCTTATTTATATTCTCCAAACATGAAGGTCTAGACTTTATATGAATCAAATAATATTCCCAAATCTCTCTGTTAAAAGCTTGTGAGGTCAGAGGTCACGCATGATGGGGGTGAGTCGGACCGCTGGAGCCTGGACTCGCTTGAGGAGCTGTCACGTCCACTTCATGTTTGTGTTAAACCAATATTTTCAGTCTGTGAGCCGCGGAGATGAGTTACACAGGTCCTGGATTTTAAACAGGCCTAATGAGATTTACACAAGGGTCCCTGGTTTGGAAACACAAACATGACAATGGAAAGGTTTTTGTGCCTAAACCTTTGATTGTATTTGTGAACAGAGCTCAGATCTGACAGGGGTCTATTTAAATGTGCTTTGTGTAAAATGTATCTAGGAAAATGACGTGTAGAGCTCCACAGAAGACAGTCTTTTACATCTGCTCAGACAGGACAAACTGAGCACTCTCATGTTTCTTTTTGAACAAACAATTATGTGCTTCACAGCTGTTAAAGCACATGTTTTTCTAATGGGTTCATTGATAAACATCAGAATGTCCCTGCTGGGCTACCATAGATGTTCAGTCTATAAAGAAGGGTGTGGGGTGTATAATTACAGTGAGCAGTTGTGTCACCAGATGCCACTAACAAGACTCTGAAGATATGCTTTGGAAGATGACTCCAAATGTTGGCAGCAGAAGGACATTTTTAGGTATAACCTCCAAGTTCTCTGGCTCACACAGTTTTCCTCCATCTTGAGTCACCTGACCTACTCTGTCACCTCAGTATATTTTATGTCTATTGTATGAAATTATTTTTGTCTGATTTATGGTGCATTCATGTGGTCCACGGAAACACGGAAAATGTTTTTTCGAGTTGAAAAATGTACATGAACGCCTGCTAAAGTCGGAACAACAACTTGGGAACTCGGGTGAGTCGGAGTTACCTGACGTTCTGTGTTGACGTTATTTGGATTAACACATGGCGGAAGAAAGCTAACGTTTGAGTAACTTGATAATATGATAGCACATCTATTTTACATTTTGACTTATTTAGATTTATTTATTTACGTCCGTTATTTAGCGGTTTCAACATGCTAATAATTAATATCTACTTTGACTGTCATTTGAAAATAACATTAGCACATTTTTGTCTTAAGCATCTATCTTTCTTGTTCCTATGGGTTTGAATGCTCCAACTTTTTGAGCTGAACACACTGAAGTCGGATAAATTACTTCCTAACCACACAAATGCATCTTTAGAGCCAAGTTAGCATTACAAGTTACTTTGGATTGAACATAGCATTACAAAAGACTCTTACACAAGACATTATCAAAAGGATACGTGCACACATGAGCGTGTTCTCAGTTTAGGATAGAGTAACAAAGCTCACTCACAGCACACACCGTCAATCGCACTAAGTCTAGTTATTTCCCTCAAAAGGAGATTATTTTACAAACTTAACGTCATTCCAACATTACTTCTATTGCTACAGACATAATAACCTTTGATCAGATGTTAATGACCACAGCCATCATAGTGAGAATGTGTTTGGACGTGTTGATGGGACAGAGACCAGTCTAACTCAGTTTATCCTTTTTCACTGCCACGTTAACGTCACTGCAGCCGAGAACAATGGAAAAATCTAATATCTAACATTTGAAATATAAATCACGCCTACTCACGACGGATCGTGTTCCTGACGAATGTGAAACAGTCGTGAGAAGACAGAGCAGGTAGGAAGACAGATTTAGTTAATGACACTGGACAGTCCTACTCTACACAAACGATCAGTACTAAATCTCTACAGCAGTGGTCTCAAACTCGAGGGCCACTACAGACAATATGAATCCTTTCAGGGGCCAAAGGGTCTTTATAACATCAGTTTATGTTTTAACATTAATTTGACTTCTTAAATGGAAACTGGTTTTAGATGGATTTGAACAAGTTTTAGATGGTTTTGAGCAGGTTTTAGTTGGATTTGAACTGATTTTAGTTGGATTTGAACAGTTTTTTTATTTGTATTTGAATTGGTTTTAGATGGATTTGAACAAATTTTTAAAGGATTTAAACAGGTTTTAGTTTGATTTGAACAGGTTTTTGATGGATTTGAACAGGTTTTAGTTGGATATTAACTGGTTTTAGAAGTATTTGAACAGGTTTTAGATGGATTATAAAAAGTTTGAGATGAATTTGAACAGGTTTGATACAGATTTGAGCAGGTTTTTTGATGGATTTGAACTGGTTTTAGATAGATTTGAACTGATTTGATTTGGATTTGAACTGGTTTTAGATGGATTCCTAACAGGTTTGATACAGATTTTAACAGGTTTTAGATGGACTTGAACAAGTTTTACTTGGATTTGAACTGGTTTTATATGGGTTTGAGCAGGTTTTAGTTGGATTTGAACACGTTTTTGATGGATTTGAACTGGTTTTGATGGATTTGAATAGGTTTTAGTTGGATTTTAACTGGTTTTATATGAGTTTGAGCAGGTTTTAGTTGGACTTGAACAGGTTTTAGGTGGATTTGAACAAGTTTTAAATGGATTTGAACAGGTTTTAGGCAGACTTGAACAGGTTTTAGGTGGATTTGAACAAGTTTTAAATGGATTTGAACAGGTTTTAGGTGGACTTGAACAGTATGTAGTTGAATGGGATTAAATTTAAACTGGTTTTATTTATCTTTGTACCAAAAACTGGCTTCATCTTTTATTAAGATTTCATAAAAAAAAAAAAATCAATCTGATTCAAATACATCTAAAACATTGTGTCAAAAATATAACTTACTAAATCTATTGGAGGGCCAAATACAACATTACAAAGGGCTGTGTAGGGCCCCCGAGCCTTGAGTTGGACATGTGTGCTCTACAGGAAACTCTCGAGTAATGCACTGGTAATGTAATTACAGTAATGCATTTGAACTCAAGGACTATTCACTTTCAGAATAAGAATAGGATTGTGTACTTCAGTGGTTTCCTGCTGTTTCTTTTGAAAACAAGTGTCAAGTTCAGTTTAATGCCTTTTGACTGTTTTATGAGATTAAACGCCGCAGGATGCCCCTCCATTCAAAAGCACTTAGACTCTTCACTTAAAGACACCTCCTCTGTGTCGTAATAACACACGCCTCGGCTGTTAGTCACAATAAACCGACGTCCAGCACAAAAGAAAACGTCCTCACGCTTCATTAAGCCTCAAAGAAAAGAGAATTGTATGAAAGAAATGGAATGTACTCGTTCTGGACCAATTATCCTGAAATGTATGAATGTGGAAGAGATTTACTGAACAATGAGTGGACTTTTATCACTTTCCTGTCACGAGCCACACTTTTCCTTCTGTGGCAGCTGTCAAGAGGATATCAAATACATGGAAAAGTAATCAACGCTATTTAAATGTCTGAAATAAAAAGGACACAAATGAAAACAACATCCAAACTATCCATGTGACATTTCTGCAAACTACTGATGAAGATCATTGATTGAAAATACAAATAGCATATGGACACAGCCGACACAGTAGACTGTAAATAAATGGTATTTTCTTGGCCCTATAACAAGGCAAACTTCAATATAATTGGGTCCAAGATGTGAATTAAAACAATGGATCTCATCAGAATATTCAATCAGTACACAAGCAAACAGAAAATACTGTTTTAACATCTTCTTTTTCCTAAACAAATGTAATGTGGGGCTAACAAAATGAAAGCCGAGGAAATGCTTGTTGTATTATTGTACATTATATTATACTGTATGCTACTCGTTTAGCAGAAATCCGAAACAGGGTGCTCTGTGAACCTGCAGCGGGACGAGGGAGGGACACAGTAGGACTGTGAAACTAGATTCAGTCAGGATGAACATTACGTCTTGGACAAACTTGTAAAGACAGGAACAAAGATATAAAAGATTTTAAAGATTTTATGAAAGCATTAGAACAACAGATTAGGAAATGAAAAGTATGATGACTTAAATTGTACAAAGTTGTCTGAGAACTCCACTAATGTAGGCGTTTATTGTCTGGTGGATTTGTCCAATGGGCTTAAACAGCTGGTTAATGCACAGAGCTGTTTCTCCTCAAACCTGACGCAAACTTTTAAGACAAATACATAGGCTTAATCATCTGTGCCCACACTTTTCCTTTTTGCAAAAACTGGTTTTCCAAAAGCGCAGTGCTTTAGTAGATCTGGCCCTGAATGTTTAAATGTAACCACTTTAAGGTCACTCACATAAACCCAATCCCCTTTCCAGTCACAAAGTCTTGGATTTATGTCCAGCAAGCTTCCTTCTGTGCATTGACTAAAAGCTCAGATTTATTTTCAAATGTAGAGATATTAAACTACAGCGGAATTGTAATTACTCCCAGGCTCCCATCCCCAGACTCGACCAATCAATTCTCACCATCATTATCATCAGTAATGTAGTCGATTGTAGTAACATGAACCCAGTTAACTTTGTGCAGCAGAGACGGGAGAGCTGGGACTGAGTGCACAGCGGAGCTCGACGAGGTTTGCTGCGCTGATGTTTGCTCTGGCAGCTCCTCAGTTTGAGCTAAAGTCACCGAGGAGTTTGTGAGAAAACATCTGGCTCCTAAAGAGAGAGCCACATCCAACAGGAAAACGAGGACAGGACAAAGAAACCTGATCAACATGTAATCCCAAATCTGCAGCAGAGGTCTAATATGCTTATAAATGTTACACTACAAGGGTCTAGTTCAGGAATTTGAACCATGTTACAAATAAAAATAACTGCTTTGTCTGTCTGGTGGAATTTCAAAAGAGCTTTTTGTGAGAGTTGTGGCCAAAAAACGTCAGAGGTTGTGCAGGTTTTGAGAATTTGTGTTAGAGTAAGTCTCGCTGTAGTCATTGACAACATGAGGAAAATCGGACACTGACCAGTTGTCGGTAATCTCAGTCTCAGTCCACACAAACCTCAGCTCTTATTACTTGGTAGATCATTTAATTGGAACCTACAATGATGAGGTAATGTGTGGCTGTGATTGATTTATGGCTCAACACATGTTTAGTCAATTAACCAGAACTGACCAGTGCTTAACATCAAAATAAGACAAGTATAAGACAAATATCCTGCACATAATTGAGTCTCCTTTTGCCCCAAACCAGTTTCTGACCCAGCAAGGCCTGGACTGCATTAGACTCAGAAGATATTAACACCAGACCCTTTTTAAATCCTTAAAGTTGGCGGACTTGGTTCTGATTTTATCCCCATTTTTAGCACTGACTACTGCAAACCAGGAATAGTCCTCAAGAAATGTTCCAGCACAACCATCTGCACAGCCATTGTTTGTCAAAGTCATACAAAAAAACAGAAACATTTTCCACAAAGACATAAAAGTCACTTCTAAACCCTGCCATTGAAAAGTGTCACAGCAGTAATACTTCAGACCAAACTCACATTATTCCTCTGAATCAAAACCACCCTTCATCTTCCTGTTGCAGGTCATGGAGGGCTAAAGGTTATCACAACTACTACAGGCTCCACAGAGAAAGGCAACCTCACATCGTCATTAAAATAATATAAAAAACATCTCTAGACTCGACTACAAGACTCGTAAACAGATAATCAGTGACATTGTTGCATCATTTACCACAAAGTGCTAAACTGGTCACCAAAAATCATTTACTTTGACCTTTGCCATTGACTTTTGGACATGAAACAACTTTTCTTAGAGACATGGATCACTTCGAAAGACATCAACAGTGTCTCACTCTGGGCGGCTCTAGAAACAGCGACACACCATGGATTTATGTCCCACAAAGCAAACATAAAGCACTTTTTTCACACAAGCTCCTAAACCATCCAGATGTTTCCTCCTGGGATTGCCATGACAACCATCACACTCACTAGCATACTTTTATTTCATTTCCATGCTTCAGTAAATTTTGACAAGAAATCAAAGTAGCCTAGTTTGAAAAAAGAAAATACATTAATGATTAAAAAAAAAGAGCATCTCTGGGTAAAGCATACAGACATTTAGCAAAACAAATGCCCATAAGTCAGCTCTAACCATTAAAACTCACCTGACAGGCTCAGGGAGTGGTATTCCTGTCACTCCAGCTTCTTCAGTGAAAGCATGTCCAACTAAACCGAGAGCCTCTCTGTTCTGTTTTTTTGTTTTTATGAGAGCGTGTATTTGTCAGAGGGTTAGTCAGATGTCTGTTCAGTTCTGATAGTCCCACAGAGGCTTCACCGGAGCGACGTCACTGAACCCAGCTCAACTCAAAAAACTGCCCCCTCTGCTTTACTCCACTCCCTTTTGGTGTAACTCTCCTCCTCCTGCACTGCCCACTCGACTAATGTGCTTCAACTGGCTTCTTTTACATGTCTTTGTCCACTCACGTCCTAAAGATCTTCTCTAGAGTTAAGTGTTTCATGCAGTTTCCATTTTGGGAAAACATACTTGAGTCTTTTTCTGAACAAATATATAAATGATAAGTTTGACAGTTTATGCTTTTGTTTTGTGGAGAGGAAAAGTCAGTATCTGGTCACATCTGGACAGTGAGTGAAAACATGGGACCTTCTACTTAACTTAGAAGACGGGTGTGTAGTTTTTCTCTTTAGAGCAAACCCTAAAATCAGTTTCATGAATGTCCTGAAATTTTATACAAAATAAAAAGTCTGCTCAGTTTGTCCTTTCAGGGCAGCTGTAGGAACAACTACAAGCAGCAACAAAACTGGGTTGTATTGGGGCTATGTTTGTGGCACAATGGGATTATACATGATTGAAAACCAACCATATACAACATTTTGCACAAAGCTTCTTCAACCATACTTACACTTTCATGTCATCCATAAAGATAAACACAAAAACATAACTCTTAGCCTAATGAATAAACCTTATTACTTTTGTGTGCGTTCCACAAAGGCCTGTTTTTTACGGCCCATCCACCACCTCAACCTGCCTCCTGTCTGTTTGAAAAACCTGTCACAAACAACATTTCTAAATGTTTGTAATGTAGCTATTTCATTTCATAATAGAAATGTATTCTCCTTTAGGGACCCAAACAGAATTCACACGCTTTCCTGTTTTCTTCTCATTTCCAACTCTCCTTTTCTTTTACCTTCTGTCACTTTTTCCTTTTCCAAAACTTCTTTTCCGTACTTCTCGTTTGCTCTATTCTCACCAAAACTCTGCACTCCCCAATAGGTCTGCCCCAGTTCCCTGTAGGTCCGCTCTCTGGGTTGTTTTCAGTGCTTTTTTGGAGATGTATCCTGCCCCATTTAACTCTCCCTTCCCCCCTTCTTCTTCTGCGCTCCGAGAGTATCAAGTTTAACCAATCGACTTCGAACTCAAGCACTTGGCCCCGGTTCAGACCACATACATCAGTGACTCCGCAGCTTCGGGCCCTGATTGATGGCTGTGCGTTTGGGAAAATAAACAGTGCACCCTCGACGTGGGCTCGTCCTGTAAAAGGCTTGGATCAGGAGGGAAGCGTCTCAGCGGGGAACGTGTTTGAGGTTTGACGTTGAAATAAAGTGAGGGATTGTGTTTGATTAGTGTTATTGCAAAGGGTTTGGTTCAGGATAGAGATGATCCACCTACAGTGAATAAACTCAAGTCAAATTACAAATGAAGAAATGTCTACTTTCAAGGACACTATATGTTTTATGAAGAGAAATTATGCTGCACTGACTTGATGAATGGCACCTGAGTAATGTCAGGTAAGATAGTTTTGTTTGTTTGGGTTGAACACATTGAATTCAACACAAATATTTCATATAATCTTGTGACACATTTTGCATTTGTGTGTCTTAAAAAGTCATTTCCATAGAATCCAATCGAGAAGGCATTTTTGTTTTATTACTTCCTGTTTCTACAATTATCCAGAGAAGACAAACTGAGCACAGCCAGAGGTGAAGCGCGGTCATCTTTCTTTTTGAGCACACATTTTTATATTAAGGTTTAGAATAATTATTAAGTAAATTGATTTTGTTTGTTTAAATTTTTGTCAGTGAAGATCATTGGACCTATTTCTACTTTGTTTGTTCACACCAGATTGTCCCTGCAGGGCTTCCATAGAGGCTCACAGGTTGAAAAAAGGAAGGGTGTCAGTTGTGGAATTGCAAAAACTTCTGAAAACTACAAACTGCATCTTCAATGACAGAATAAGTCAGCAACCAAGTCCCAAACAACGTCACAGCCCACATTTATAAGAACAGAAGAGTGTTATTGATAATCACCTCTAAAGTGACTTTTAAAACTGACTCTCATCTTTAAAACAGAAAGAGATAAATGAAAACAAAATTAAATAAAACACATTAACCACTTTATTTTAAATAGTATTCAGTATTTACCAATTATATTTGACCAACTTTTTATAAGTTTTATAGTTGTAGACACATTCTTTCTCTTGTTTCTAGTCTGTGCCTTATCTAACCGCCTGCTTCGACACAGTTTCTGCCGTCGCATCTGTTCTTGGGCTGATTTGAATTGACATTAATACAACATTAATGATGAGACAACACACGGAACAATAACCGGTGAACACTAGTAAAAAAAAGAGATCTGTAACACATTTGTTTTGTGTTTGGCCTAAGTTTACAGTCGATCAAGATGTGAGAAGCTGCAGGAAAACAGAAAACTTTACTCAGATATTGTGTTGCCTCCTCCTCATCGGCTCGAAGACAATTTTTCTAATGCTTGGAAAATGTTCAGGTCTTACTCCACAGTCGGGGAATGAATCTTCAACCTGCAGCTATTTTGAAATAAGCAGAAGATTAATGGTTTGGAGGCATCTGTCTTTTGCTTTTATCTTATACATTATGTTGTACTGAGCAAAAAGAACAGCATTTCCTACAATCATATATCAGATTTGTTGATCTTATAAAGGTTTTATAGACATTCCTTGGACACGTTTCTTTCTCTGAGTTCATAGTTGTGGTCAAAAGGAGGAACACACCTCGTTGTAAACCTTACAAAAGACTTGGATCTGAACAGGTTTGTGGAAAGGTGCCATCAACATCTCAACTTAACTGTTCAAGTGGATTGTGAAAGAAATAAGCATCAATCTTTCAGGGAAAATTCAGAGATAAATCGTGTGAAGAGCAAGTGAAGTGGTACAAACGGCTCCTGGATCCACTTTATCGAATTCCGACAAGAACAATAACATGTCGACGCCGAACAAACACAGCTGGTAACGGCTTTGGTTCGACAATAGCAACGGTTTATGTTTGGCTCAAAGTTTACATTTGTCAGAGAATGAAAAACTGAGAGAAAACTGAGAGAAATGGGAATATGGGTTTATTTCCAGGAACTGTGGCTCAGGGAAAACATGAAGTCTTTGTCACAGAATTAAAACCTTGTTGGGCTTCACGCTTTTCTTGTAAACCTTTAAAGAGAAGAGCCTCTATAGATAAAAGAGAGGGCTCACTATTTGACAAGCAACATGTTAACACTGCCCTTTTTCTGAAGTACAAGCTTATTATGGATTTATAAACAGGTATAAACCTAATAATAACCATTAATAATCCATTTTATAAGCAGCCCCTTTGTATCATTCCACATTACTCACATTTACTGATTGATACGAGCATTATAACTCTTAATGCATACTTTATTATGTTTACTGGTGTAAATTTTCAGACCTATTTAAGACAAGATAAACTAAATAAGTCTGAGGGAAAGGACTTGTTACAGTTGCTCAGTTACAGTGTCCTGTCTAACCTCTGTGACACTACGTCCTGTTTGGGGATGAAGATGGACCCTTTTATTTCCCTGGCACCGGCAAAGCAGCGTGAAGGACAAAGCCTGGTGTAAGTGAGACAGAAACAGGCAACGATGGGGTTAAATTTTGCAGCAAAGAGACCTTCCCTGTCTTTCAATCTCCCATCCGTCTTGTGTTTTAAAGTTCCCAAAGAAAAATGTTAAATCCCTTGATGAAAACAGACCAACATCATCATCTTGTTTTGTTTTGGGTTTCTCTTTAAAACATGCCCACATCAGAGATTTACCCAAGCCTCTGACAAAGAGGCACAACATGCAAACATTTACTGAGCTATGCAGGGCCAAAAGTCGTGTGTGAGAGCTGCAGAAGGCTTTGAACAGTGGGCGCTGAGTCCTTGAGCTGGTAATTAAGCTGAAAGTGTGGTGTTTGAGACGTTGTCCAGATGCTTTTGGTGAAACTGATGTGGGACGCTGACACCAGGGTCACACTCTAACAGCGGGGGGGCAGAAATAAGGTGGTCTTTACTTTACATTCAGCCACTCACCCGAACATACACACACAAAAAACTAAACAAGTGCACCAGTGTGACCATAATCTGGATTTAAACCTGATTGAACTCAGATTAGGTTTTAACCTACACATGAAGATTGCGTATTAAAGCCGCACATGATGGAACTCTAACATTCATCAACATTACTCCACAGTACAGCTGCGAGGAGCCTTCAGCAGCACTCTCATACGTCATTATTATCTACGGTAAGACTCTCTATTATCTACGGTAAGACTCTCTTATAGCAGTGCCTTAAATGGGCTGTGAACAGAGGAGTGCAGTAGGCTTTACCTACATTACCTCCACATCGTCCAAACTTACGAGCTTGTCCTTAAAACACACATCGCTGTCTGTGTCTATGTCCTTCATCAGAGAGGTCACTGCTGCAATAATGACCAAGGTGTTTAATCTCATGACAGATATCAAGTTCACCGCCAGACAGGTAGAAATCAGGAAATGACAGAGTCCTCCATGTTTCTAAGAATCATTGTGTTACTTTTAGAAACATATTTGATGTCATGATCCAAAGCATACTGAGAACAGATGTTCAATAACTGCTGAAGGCCTGTAGGGGCTAAAGATGACCACGTCGTCTGCATAGATAAGGTGATTAATTAAAGAGTGACAGATAAAATATCCCTTTTATCTATTTTAACTGAACTGATTCTATTATGTAAAGGTAAAAACAACAGGTAGAATATCCTGTCCAGTCACGAAAGGTTTCCGAAGTGAATACAAGAAAATAAGAAATCTAACAAGGCAACCAGGCACCCCTCGTTTCGATAATAAACTAAATACATTTGCCTGGTTTATTCCATAAAAGGCCTTTTGATATATCCAGTCCAATCCAATAAACTATAGTCATGTTTAAAACCAAACTGATTTGCAGTGGTCAACATGAAGTGTTCAAGCCTAATCAGGAAGAGTCGGTCCAACACTTTAGATACAGAACTGGATAAAGCTGTAGTAGTACTTTATTGTTCAGCCTAAGCTGAAAATTGATCTTTGGTCTCGCCATACAATATACAATCACAAAACAACCAATTAACAATACACAACATCATAAATACCTCTAGCCATACACACATCCATAGTAACAAAATTAAAATATACATTCCTACCTCTTATTCAAAAGACTTATTGGATTTGGTACGAAAGTTTGTTTATATATTGCTTTCATTGCTTTTGGTGTTCTATAACGACGACGTGATGGTAATAGTTCAAAAACATGATTCAAGGGGTGTGTTGTGTCTCTCGTTATAATCAAAGCTTTTCTGTGAATAGCAGTTTGATATAATTGAGTAACTGACTTTTGCTTTATTCCTATAATTTTCTCAGCTACTCTTATAATTCTGTCTAATTTAACTTTATTCACGGAAGTAACTCGTCCGAACCACACAGTTATATTATACACTAAAACACTTTCAATTAAGCCAATATAAACTCTTTGCAACACAACCTTGCTCACACAAAATTCTTTCAGTTTCCTTAGCAAGAATAGCCTTTGATTTGCTTTCTTACAAATAAGAGCCACATTATCAGAGAAGTTCAATTTACAGTCTATCATGATTCCTAAATACTTAAAAGTCTTCACAATTTCAACAGTTTGATCACATAACAATATTTCTGTTAGAGGCTCTGGATGATTTAAAATCAGCTCTTTTGTTTTACTTACATTTATCAATAAAGAACTTTCTTCACACCATTTTTCTAGTTTCAAAACCTGCTCCTCGTACTCTTTCCATAAAAGTGCCACAAGTGCCATATCATCTGCATATTTATATAGTTTGTAATTCTCATGCTGCACTCTTATACCATTTGTATAAACAGAAAATAAAAGGGGTGACAGGACGCATCCTTGGGGTGCCCCCGTGTTTAAATATATAATATCTGATTTAAAACCCCGAGCACAAACTCGCTGTGGTCGGTTTGTTAAAAAATTCTTTATCCAATGAACTACTCCCCCATTCACACCTAGAACCAGAAGACGTTCCAAGAGTAAATGTATCTGCATGGTATTAAAAGCAGAGGTATAATCTATAAAGCTGTAGTTCTCCACACTGCTCAGTTTGCCTGCTTTATCTTTAATAACAAATGAAAAAATAGAATCAATGTACCAGCAAACCAGTAAAACAAACAACTCCACCCGGCTTCAAACACACCACTACATCTCACCTAATCATCGTAAGAACGTAGAAAACCTTTTATGAAGGTGAAAATGTTACTAAGTGTATGCCCACCATTTTAAATGAGATCTGCTGAGACACTCCTAAACCGACTCTAATGACAAATATGTGCCACAGTTAAGAGCTCCATCGAGGAAGACAAGTGCACATGCCTCAAACACAGCCAGACTCATCAGTATTTGGCTGCGAGCGCAGAAACACGCTCCGATACAAACTGCAGTTGGCACATTCATGCGGCACAACATCAACACATGGAGGGCAGAGATAAGCTCCGAGTCTTCTCCACTCCCTTCACAAACACTCGGCGAGCAGCTGACTGTGCATCTGCCTCGTCCTGTGTGTGCACTGTGGCAGCAGATAGAGGTGGTCTGGGGAAAATGATTTAATAAAGTTTATTCAGTGTTTTAAAGGTCACTGAAAGGGGTCAACACTGGGGGAAAAGTGCAGTCACTGTTAATGTCAGATGTGTTTCTTTTTAAAAGTTAAGACGTATTATGTTTGTCTTATCAAATATTAACTGTTGTGATTTCATAAAAACCCCTCTAGGGACCGCATCAGCTCGGCTGTGAGTTATCAGTGGTATCTGTCCCTTGAAAAAAACATCAATAAATAGGAAAAGAATTTACAGCCGGTTCATGAACTCGTGAAAATTTACTTAACTCCTTTCAGAAGTAAGAGTTTTAAGTTTTTGCTCGAGATTCAGTTTTAGAAAGTTTGCATGAATTAAAACAATGTCTATTGTTAGATAATGGATATTAAATATTACCTTTAGTTTATTGCTTGTCCTCCTGCAGGCATTCGAAGGTACTGCAACAATAGCATCTACTGTGAGCTACAAAGCCTTTACCTTTACCTCAAAGTAAAAAGAGTAACATAGTAGTCTTCCAACAACACAAAATGTTTAGTTTTATGAAAAAACAAACACTCACTTTAATAAAGCCTGGTAACTATGGACCCAACCGGTTTTCTCCATTGCATTTTGGAACTATGCCTTCATCTGAAAGCCATTCTGAGGTTGAGATTTCCAGTTTTGTCATGACCGAGGTTCCTCTCCCAATGATCTCACAATTTATGCGAGATTTAGGAGTTCACAAAAATCCATCTTGAACTGCTCCAAACAAAGCATTTGAGTCCGAAACGTTATACTTGTCCTGTGTGTCCAATAATGTGGCAGCACTGACAGGTCTGGGCGTGTTTTAGGTTTGAAGATGTAGTGACTGTTCAATAATATAATAAGTCCAAACAGCAGGTATTCATCTAAAGAACCTGACCCTTTTGTAAACACTTCCCCCGGGAGCCCTTCCAGATGGACCTGAGAGACTCTGTTCTGTGGAGCACTTCTATCTGGCAGAGGAGATCTTCTTATTGATTAGTTTTTCTTTGTCTTAGTACAAAGAAAGAAAACGTCCAAAGTACTCCTCACTCTGAAGCAGTTGCACATTGACCAACGTAAAAATAAGTGATGAATACAGTGTTTTTTGACAGTGTATATTTTTTTGACTGAACAGAGATGAACTTGGAGAAGACTGTAGTGTTGTAGTATGATGCCCTCTGCTGTTGATCTGATGGTAAAACACGGCCTCTTCATGTCAAGAACAGACAACTCCATCTAGTCCACAAAAAATACAGGTAGAGACAGGAAGAAAATAAATAAATAAGCTGTATAACACATATTAAAAGCACACATAAGCCCAAAAAACAAGCCTGATACACTTTTTTTATTTACTGTAAAAAAACGGCAGTGGTTGCCAGAATTTCACTGTAATATGTCAGCCCTGCGACTAACTGGCCACTGTCCAGGGTGTACCCCGCCTCAGGCCCAAAGCTGCTGGGATAGGCTCCAGCCACCCGCGACCCCTAACGGGACAAAGCGGTAGAAAATGAATGAATGAAAAAAAAAAAAAATACAGTTTTTTTATTATTTATTTTACAGGCAAATTATATAATTGATTTATTGATTTTACATTTATAGCTTGCATTTTGCATCAAAAATGTATTGTTAAAATCGACGTATTTTCCATTTTTTTAAGGGATAAATATATTTAATATGGAAATACAATATTTTTTACAGTAAAAAACTGTCAGCTGTGGTTGCCAGAGATTTACTCTAAAATAAACAAATGTTCTGCTGTATTGTTTTATGGTAAATTTCTATTTATTATTATTTTAGTTCTGTTGATTTTACATTTTTTGTTGATATTTTATTGTGAAATCCAAAGTATAAACTTGATAGAAAACACACTTATAAACCAAATGATTTACATAGACATACTGTTTATTAATTTTTTCAGAAGAAAACTGTCAGCTGTGGTTATGAGAATCACACTGTAAAAAATACAGTTTAACTTTTTTGTTGTTACAAATTAGCTCCATAATTTACCAAAAAAGAAAATTCTTGAATAAATAAAAGTGCATGTGATGTAGTTTTAACACACAACAAAATACTACACTGCACCTATTAAGGCACATATTGAGAATGTTGTACAGAGCATTTAAAATGATTTAAAAAGAGAAAAAGTACATGTGGTGGCCCCTCCCACTCCAGTCCAGTCTGCTCTCATTGGTCAGACAGCTACCACTACAAACATTTTGGTTCTTAGTAGAGGCTTTTCTCCACATAATGTTACTTATCTACCTCACTATGTAACAGAAAGCAAAGGTAAATATCCATATTAAGTACATTTTAAGTAAAAACCTGCTTCCTTTGACACTGGTTTATGGCACAAACATCTGAAGACTAAAGACACACTGGAAAACTGTTTTTGAAGAATATCATCTATAACATTACATTTGTCTCACATATTGATGTTCTACACATTTTCAACCAGACGTGTGCTGTTCTTTGCTCGACTAAACGCTGTGGAGCTGTTGTCGAAGCGGAGCTAATGTTTGAGGCAGACAGCGGCTCGACCACGCATACATAATGAGAGCTCTGTCGGTGTTTACCTGACTCGTCCACACTGCGTTTTCAGAGAGCGATGCTGCATCAGACACTGCTGTTCGGGCTCGACGTGGATGACATGAACATAAGCCACGGACGGTTTACCTGCTGTATCTGATTATAGCAAGAGAGAAATGTGTTATATTTACCTCCCACTTAGACAAGGAAGACAAGATTTGAAATAAACAGGTGTTTTGTAATTCAGAAAACTGTATACCACTGTTGTTTGCTGATGTAAGAAAGCATATTTTAGTTTTGCAGAAGTGCTGTGGTTTCTAATTGAATGATTTTAGTGAAAACTAACAATTGTTAGAACAAAGTTATCCTGAGATTCTCTAAATGACAGGTTCTGCTTCAGCGTTCATATATTTTCTTCATTTTAGCTCTTAGCTGCTGTTGTTTTATAGATGTTCTAATGGACTTTGTTATTAAAGTCTTCGTCCATGAAGCTCATATTTAAAGCCACACTGCGTGACCATGTGACAGACACTCCTCTACGTAACTCTCAGGGCATTTTTAAACCTGAAAGCAGTATTGGTTTCACACTACAGTTTTTTTAAAAGCAGACCGTCACACTTTCCCTGGCGCTGTGTTCGCTGTCGTCATGACAACCGGGGGCGTGCCTGGGGGTCGTTATTATTAATATAGAATACTTCGAATGCAGTGTTTTAGACATGATTTAAGTCACTATAAGATTCAGGAACGGTCGCCTTCACTGGAGCTGTCTGCAGTAGCGTCGCGATAGAAATAGGCTAATCTATGAGTTTTATGTGTTTTTAAACCCGACCGATATCCGTTTGCCCTGTTAACTTCCTCCGTTAGCTCTTCTTTATGTTGTGAAAACGCCCTTTGAGACGGGCCGCTCTATACCCGAGGAAAATATAATCTATAATATATAATATATCATAATATATATAATATATCACATCAACATCACGACTCAATTATATTAGATCTTTCTTGAGAGGAAATAGATTCTTTTGTGGCTGGGATTCATTCTGAAAAGTTACATAGAGTTGCTTTAAACACACACATTTTAATATAATAATAATTACATTCTAGTAATCATTTATTTAGTTTTGTACAAATACAATTCACAAAACCAAGTGCAGGTACGAGTACTTCCTTGTAAAGAACCACAGAGAGAGAGTTTTCAGGTGTTTTATGTGGGACTAGTTTAAAAGGAGAGATTTTGTATTTAACAGAGGATCATTTGCAGAGTCTTTTGCTTTTGTTATTTTAATTTATAGTTAAATAGAGAAAATAGGACTGAGTATTGGTGTCTGTATCTGGACACCTCTTAATATTTGTCCTTAAATGATTAATTATAGTTTCCTTGAGATAGAGCGAGACCTTTATAAATGGTTAAAAGAAATAGGTCTAATTAGACGTCTTGTGTAAAGTCAAGGTTGACACAAAGCTTCTCTGTGTTTCGGATTACTCCAGCTCAAAGAGAAGAAAGGGTTAAATTTCCCTGCATCTGTTTCGGTGCAGTCCCCACAGATCCTGCCCAAACCTCTGGCCCCTTCCTCCTCCTTCCTTCCTTTGGCCTCAAACCCTGAGCCCTGGAAGAAGGCTTTTTTTTCACTTCTCTTCCTTCCAAAAAAAGCTCTTTACATTGTGTTTCTTCACTTCTGTGTTTCCTCAAAGTCAACACACAGCACAAGGTCAGCCACTTCGGAAATGCACCACAGAACGAGGCTGGTTTAAACGTAATAACCAAGGCTTTTACACGTAAAGAAATCCACACTTTATGAGTTTTGTATTCAAGAATGACATTAATAAAAGACATGCACGTGGTTATCTACATGCTTTATTTTAAATATCGAATAAGTCATGCAGGACATTAAACATAAATTTACAGATTTTTTTTGCTATCTTATAATAGCAGACCTCAAATCAACATGATGTAACTGTGAGTTACAGGGCTTGTCTTATTGACTGAAGTTTAGCACATAGCGTTAAATTAGCATTAGCTTAGTTGCAACTTGTCAGGACGGCATTTATCTCCTCCTCGTTGAACATTACGTGATTGAAATGACAGTATTTATCTGTATTTTACACTGCCTCGTTGTCGCTGCTGAAAACGTACACTTCCTGTAACGTCACATGACAAGTGGGACCAATGGGAGCGCTCCCTTTTCAAGTATGTGATTGGCCAAATCTTTCCGTTCATGAATCCTCTATAATAAACAGCACATGGGATCATGAGGCCTGTTTTTTCAATAATGATTGCTTTTACAATAAACTATTTGGGGTTTAAACCCTTTTCCCTCACCTAGAAGAAAAAAATATCGGGTACAGTATGTTTGGCACATACCAGGACCTTGGGGATTCTCCAAATTGGTTATGTTTTTTCCAAATGTTTTTTAATCAAAACTAAAAGGCCAACAAGATCTTTCAACAAGCTGCAGATGAAGGGGCTAAAGACATTAAGTTGTCAGCTACGCTTAATTATCAAAGATATGTTCAGCACATACCAGAAGGTTTGACCAATCACATGCTCGAGTGCTGTGAGGCCTTGCATTAGGGATGCTCCCATTGGTCGACACTGGTGTCAATAAGGAAGTACCAGCTACTAAGAAAGTGTATATTCAGCACTGGATACGTCTTCTTAGAGTGACGGCAAGATGTTTTTTACGAGGAGGAGATAATTACAGGATCACTTTGGTCTAATGCTAAACTCAGAGCTAGAAATTTATCTGGGACTGTGACGGAAGAAAAATGAAGCTGGTTAGTAGCTTTACCGCTTTAATTATATGAACTAAAAAAATGGAAGAGAGCGGTAATGATGGACCAGTTCATTTAAAATGAAATGATTAAGATGTGATCAGCCCTGTGAGTAACCGCCTCAGGCCCAAAGCTGCTGGGATAGGCTCACCCACGACCCTTAATGGGACTAAGTGGAAGAAAATGAACGAATGACAGATGTGATCATAGATAGTCTATATTTAGTTAAGATGGTTGTGATGAATTAGGCATAATTTCAACATGCTTCTAAATGTCTAATTAGTGCTTTAATGTTCCAAATTTACTGTGAATAAAGGTAAAAACAATCTTAAATCACATATTAACTGTAGGTTTCTTCTCTGAGAGGCTTTGCTGTCTTTATGCTTTTCTGAGGGTCAGCCTGCCCCCAGCTTCAACAAAATACTGAAAAGCAGACTCTCAGACATTTGGTGACTGAACAAAATCCAATGCTTTTGCTTTCATAAACCCTTTAGTTTTTGTGTATTTATTTACCTATAATGTAAACTCATTTTACAAAATAAAAGCCTTCTGACAACTCTAAAAGTAAAAGGTGTAACATTATGAACACTCAAAATGATCCCCCTGTGCTTCTTCCACATTCAGGTAAAGTCTCATCTGACCATCACTTCTCTGTCTGAATACAAATGTCTGCTCTGAACATCTCCCATATTCACAGGCTAAAAATGAACACACTTCTCGCTGCAGTAAATATATTTTTAGTGAGCGGTTCCGTGCCTTGCGAGTCTAAATGTTATTTTCAGAGTCAATCTCAAAGAGTCTCTCAAAGGCAGCACATGTAAGAGTCGACAAACATGAGCACAGTACAACTAGAACAGACTAACTAGATTTTTGGGAGATGTAGACTGAAGAAGCAGAAATAGAGAAGGTGCTTCTTCAAGATTTTGAACACAGTGTACGATAGTCAACTTTTCAGATGTATTTACTACTTAAAAACTAATTACACTGATTAGTTTGGCTTCACATTGTTTCTAATTAAATCAAGCATTAAAAATCAAACCTTTTTTCAGTTTTGGGCAAATGATATACATTTGTGGAAGTGTAGTGTTCTCTTTTCTGTGGGTCACTCACCCCGACACAGACTCTGCTGCTGTTCCCCTCTGGCAGCCATGTCTGCTCCGTGGCTGTTGCCGTAGTAACAGATGCAGCTCTACAGAGAGTTGGGCGCGACGCCCCGACACGACTCTGTGTGGACCACAGACACATTGGCAACAGGAGAAGCAAGATTAGATTAGAAAAAACTGATTACAGCGATCCTTCTCATTTTTCAAAAGAATCGTGACCCAATTTTACGATCTGCAATTTTGGTAATTGTTTTAATGTGAGTTTGAGCAAGGAAAGAAAATAAAAATAAAAGACCAAAAAAAGGTTTAAGTAAAAGCATCTGGACTCAGTTTTTTTTAATACATTAAATAAAATATAATATAAAATAAAGAGAAAATAAATAAATAATAATAATAATAACAATAATAATAATAATAATAATAATAATAATAATAATAATAATAATAATAATAATAATAATAATAATAATAATAATAATAATAATAATAATAATAATAATGACAAGAAGAAGATGAAGAAGACGAAGAAAAAGAAGACTTCTGGACTTTTCTGAACAAAAATATTACAGAGTTAGAATTTTTGTGGCAACCTTAAGAAAAACAATCCCAGTCCAGAACCTTTGAAAGCCACTGGAAACAATGTTAAATAATGATTGGCTTGTGACAGTTTCGTTACATTGGGTTAGACGTACTAAAGACTTGAAGTACACAGTTATTAAGTAGACTACACCACAAAATACAGTGTAACAGGATACGTACGTCACTTGGACACTTGTGGTTCTGATAAGGGGTCATCATCAAAGTCTTTGTCTCGTAACAAGTATATTTCTTCAGTCTCACTGGATTTTTAGTGTGGCTTCCTGTTACAAAAGTAAGACAGTGGGTTTCTGAGGAGAGTATGAGGCCCAGTCATCGTAAAAACCAAGAGGTCTCATTAAAGGATTTAGACATAAGCCTTTAGACAGTGGAGCCATTTAACCAAACACAATTAACTTAGCCCGGTCCCTGACATCTTTTCATTTTACAGAAATACTTTCATTGCTGTGACAAGAGTCACATGGATGTATGTTAATTACAAATGTTCACCGTTTCCTTTCTTCTTCTGCGTGTGTTGATCCCTCCAGAAGCTCTCTGCTGCACTCTTTTGGGTTAGAGAACGTTTCAGAGCAACGCATTAAGACTCAAGATTTAAATTGAGCAAATGGGTTTCCTAATATTTTAGTACATTGTAATTGTGAAATAATTTAATTGTGACATAATTAAAAAATATTCTGTCCTGAGTTTTGTGTGATTCTTCTTCTTTTTAAACTGTGCCACCAGTCCTAAAGTCACTCACAATAAATAAACTAAAAAAGCCAATGTACACCTCAGTGTCCATTAACACAAAGTTATTAAATGTGCACAAAAGAAATACATGCTGTTATGAACATGTGCTCAAACGTGTTGCTGTGCAGTTACACACCTGACTGCAGACTTCACAAAAAGCAGAAGTGTGATTATTCACAGCAGTTTTCTCGAGACACAGAGGAAGTGCTGAGTTAAACTGATAAGACTACACTGTGGTTCCTGTTGTATGAATGGCTCCTGGTAGCAGCAGTTAGTCGTTTACTCATTGTCTTGGTATTTGACAAGAGGACAAACTGAGCACTGCTGGAGGAGAAGCACACTCATATTTTTTTCCTGGAGGTTTAGAGAAGGTTTGAAATTTGTTCTGAAATCACCATCAGACCTATTGTTTTTAGGCAACAGCGTGTCCCTGCAGGGCTACCATAGCTGTTCACACGCTCTAAAACGAAAGGAGAGTGTGTAAATGCAGTCTGCACTTTAGCCACTACATGTCGCCATAAAAGGCCCAAACCTACACAACTCTTCTTTAAAACTTCTTTAAAACAGTAAAAATGACTGAAATATAAAGTATATTTCTGTGCCTCTCACTCAAGGCTTTTTTAAACACTTATATAGTGTTCAAATTTAACAAATTTAAGTATGTAAGAGTCCAATTTTTTACTCTGGAGACTTTACTGTGTACTGTATGTGTGAGGATTTTAAGAACCAGTACTCGCAGCGAAAAAAACAAAAAAAAAGTTTTGTTTCTGTGGCCACACACCAAGCATGTTTTATATTAGAGCCTCTGGAACCACAATTAGAGAAAAGCAGAACCAGAATAAAGCACACTCACAGTAAGACAACGTAAATGTCAGAAATATTACAGTACAAATTACTAAATAAGCTTGGGCAAGAGATATCATGTGCAAAGGATGAGGATAACCCCAAAAATAAACAGCACTTTTATTTGGAGAGAAACGTCAGAGATTTAACACAGACATGAACTTGAATATTGTTAGTGTTATACAACATTTTAAAGCCATCATCTGGTATTTACTAAACAGGCTGTTTAATATCCCTTTCCCCCAAATACCTGACATACTCTTTAAATTAGGAGTAGGTCTATGAAGTCTTTATTAAAGCATGATTAATTATACAAGTAGCTCCTAGAAACCCAACAACTGACCTATCCTTTTAAAAGTAAAGACAATAGATGCATAAGTGAGTCTCAAGGTTTATGTTACATGGGCTACATAGTTTTTCCTGCAGTCCAGTAGGATGCGGAGTAAAGCTGAGGAAGCCTGGAGCCTAAATACGCTTCTAAATGAACATACCTGTTTAAACATGTTTAAAAGCACACATTACATTAACACTTCGGTCCAAATACGCACTAGAAAACAAGCGGAACATCCGGGAAACACGAACTGATCTGCAAAAGACGTGGGATGCCTTATTTCTCTCTTCCGCCCTTCAAACCCGGTAATGATGGAGAAGTAAAAGGCGACATGATTGGTGGATGCAGCAGCTAGCAAAGGAGAAATTTAAACCCTTCGTCTTGTTGCATCGGGGGGGCTGAAAACTGAACGCTCTTGTTTTTTTTTCCTTCCTTCGTTCAATGACAGCAGCAGCAGGAGCCAGCAGCCGGTGGGAAGCTTCCCCCGCGACGAGAGCCTTATCCCCGGGACTCTGCGGTAAGAACAACCTCTGAACACACTCCACCTTCAACAAACAGCAGGCCATGTGCGTGAGGCTCACCTCAAACGGGGGAAAGGGAAGGAAAACAATGCACAATGGTGTTGCCCGGGGCTCTCTCAGCTCTCAGACAAACCCGGCACACAGTTGCTCGCTTGGCTCTGCAGGGCCAATGGAAACATGCAGGAGCCAGCTGCGCCTGGCTGCAGCCAATGAGAAAAGCAGGAATGCTGAGTTGTTGCGACTGGAGCCGAATGGTATAAGGCTGGGCCAGAGACTCTGCGTCAGGGGAGATACTCAGCTTACATTAGAAGGAGGTGGAACAATGTTTGTGAGGTCTTTGAAGGGAGACCAGAGGCAATTTTTTTTCTGAATGGAAGGCTGTGAGTCTTTGGAATTAATCTCATGTCACGTGTTAGTTAAAACTAAGCCCTTTGCCTTTTTACAGTGTGACTTTTTGTTATTTTACAGTGCTCTTCACCTAGTGTAGTAACAGCAGGTAAACTTAGTGGTATGGGCCTATAGGAGTTGATTTTTATTTGAATAACCAATAAACATTTTTTTCCCCTCTGCCAGTTCAAATATTTAACATGTAGCTACATCATTCCAGATTTGTCACACCCATTTTATTCAAACACATTCCGGGCCCACACACTGAGAGGATTTAGTTTGAAAACATTTACATCTAAAGTTAAAACGTTATATTTTTAACTTTTGGAACTATTTTTGCAAAGGCTTTTATTTTATTTTATCATTAAAGGTTGGTATTTCTTATTGGTGATTTCACATGATGAAGGTTTTACACACATTTTCAGCCAACACAACACAGATGCTCTTTCTATTGGCCCTTTTACCTCATCTACATTGTCTTTATTCCCAGCTCATAAATTGTTAAATGTTATGCATTGTTAAAGATGAACACAAAGAACACTGCCTCATTGTGTCTCTGTGGTTTGTATATGATCCACTAGCACTACGCATATAACTGCTTCCAAAACTTTTAACTTCTTTACGTACAATGATTCTGGCTCCAGCCGGGTACATATTCTGACAGACATTCTTAGACTGGCACAACACTGACCATAGCTACACCTCTAGAGGCACAGACAGGTTTAGTGTAACCATATTTTGGGTTCAGGCTCTTTGTTCCACGCCCAACAAACATAAAAGCATATGTCCTGGCTGCATCAAGTCCCATCAAAAGATCAAAGCTGAGTGGGTAGAGCACTCGTCTTTCAACCCAAAGATAGTTGGTTCGATTCCCACTCTCCCCACAGTTCATACTGTCATTGTGTCCTTGGGCAAGACACTTAACCCACCTTGCCTCCAGTGACTGTAACACTGGTAATTACTGTAGAACAATGTAAGTCGCTTTGGATAAAAGCGTCTGCAAAATGAATAAATGTAAATGTAGTTAGTCAAGTTGCTGTATTTAAATCTAAACTATGCAAATCATAACTAATGTAAAAACCGACTATAAAATACCATATAGAAGTATAATATATGTATGCCCTAAACAATGACTGGTCTTAACCCAATTGTGATAAAATGTTAGGTTTTAACCTCGCAAAACCACCAAAATAACCTCAAACCTAAACCTAATGAACTCACTGTAAAGAAGATGAGCAAATAAATCAGTGTTAACCACAAAAAAGACATGGGTAATTAAATCTAAACGTATCATCACTCAGGTTAGAACATTTAGAACATTGATATATTTCAGAGGATATGTGCTATCCATGTAAATTATGTAATTTATTGATCTATTATAGGTTATATTCACAAAAGCTTGGCGCTGTTGTTAATCCAGAAAGGTACGTTATAGAATGTCCTACGCCCATTGGCTCACGGGAAGACACGTGACCGGTCCTCAAGCTGTTCCAGCCGTTACCTTGGTTTCCTAAGCGCCAAGCGGCGGCTGAGCTTGGTATCTCTCCCCCGGTGAAGGCGCTCTGGTGGGGCTCGCCGTAGCAGCCACACCACCGCCGCTGTCTCTAAACTTCCACCAAATAAAAAAAAAAAAAAAAAGAAAAAAGCAGTTTGTGTTTTGGCTGCTGCAGTGGCCATTTTAGGTTAGAATCCCTCTTTTAAGTTTGGATATGGCGTGTCTTTGTGGAAAAGGTATGCCGGTGTCTTGTCGGGAATAACGTGGAGGCAAACGGTGCAGGACTCCGGCATCCACAGTGAATGAACTCTCGCTTTATGTGGATTAAAAAGACATTGCACGGACTTCCACTCCTCCTCCTCCTCCTCCTCCCTTCCCTCCCTCCTTCTCCTCTCCCCATCCCTTCGCTCTCCCCCCTCCCACCTCCGCTTGCTAATTTTTTATGCATTTTTCTAAACTGTCATGGCGATTTTGTGTCCTTGGAAATAAAAAGCGCCAGTGTTTTTCGGGCTAACCGGGGGGATGACTGGCCGGTGTCTGGAACAGGTGAGCAGTCCGCCGTGGAGGGAGGGTTTTGGCTGCGGGGAGACGGCTCTGAGAGGAGTTTTAGCGGCTGTCCACACGTGTAAGGACTCCGCTGTTTGAATGCATTCACAACAGCGATGCAGTGACATTACAACGCTAGCGCAGGCAGCTAGCGCGGTTGCTAACGTGAAATAGGACACAATGTCTCGTTTTTTCGGTGCTGTGTAGAGTGTGTCTTTTGTGTTTTTTCATCTAAAGTCTCTGTTTGGCTTGCCGGTAACTTCGTTTTTAGCTAGCTCTCCCAACTTGTGGCAATCCGGCGGCTCGGTATATTGAAGCTAGCTGTGGGTTAGCCCCTGCGTCTGTTAGCAATCATTAGAGCCAAAACGTCAAAGAGAAGAGGTGTAAGCTAGGCTGTTAGCGTGTTAGCTCCTCGAGAAGGTAATTATCTAAATAGTTTGATTTTAAAAAAACACAAAGGAAGGCAGGTGCGTTCAGTGAGGGATGAAGGGAAACCTCTCACTTTCACCTGGCCAGGTGCAACAGCCCTGGGTCACAGACAAAAGCTTCTCTATGAGCTCTCTCAAACTGCACCAAATGTGAACATGCAAAAATACCCAAGGCCTTGATCTTAAATAGTTTTCCTCAAGAGTATTCAAACTTAAGACTTAAAGAAAGTCCATGCATTTTGCTTAAGGCTTGTATGGGCAGTGAATTTTTCATTGTTGTATTTAAAATGTTCTGTCAGCAGATGTACAAATTCAGTGGAACAAAGGAACAACAAACAATTGCAAAACTAATTCTTTCAGTTTAATATCTGTAAAACACAACATAACATTTAATATTTGTAAACACAACATAAATGGAAAAGTAAGTTTGAGAGAGAGCAGACTGATGCTCTATAGCACCTCCAAATCCACACCGTGAAGGATAGAATGTGGGGTATTTCCAGGTAATCAGACCAGTCTCACCCCATCTTTTAGTGCTCATTAGAGTAATCCTATCCAGGTTTATGACAAGTGGCTTAGGTTTTGAATGGACTTCAGTCACATGTGTCTAAATGTCTGCCCTGGAACTATCTGGCCATTGTCCAGGTTGTACCCTGCCTAAAGCATGAAGTTGGTGTGATAGGCTTCAGTCACCTGCAAACCCTAACGGGACTAAGGGGCTGAGAATGGTTGAATTATTGTAAAAATGCAGACTGTTGGGTGCAGTTACATTAATGCTCTAATTTACCTTACCATAATCTGTATCTTAAAACAAAACTATTGCACCAAACAAAAAAAAAAAAAAAATACTCCAAATTAACCAAAAATTTAAAGAAATGATTCTCAGATAATTTACCATAAATTGGGATATATCTGCATATTACACATATATACAGAAGTCATGACCTATTCAAGTCAGGTCCATTAAACATCTTAATTCATCTCAATGTATTTCAGTGGCTCACCTGTTGGAGCCATGTTTGGATTCAAAACACAGTCTATTATTGCCATGTGATTCTGTCCACCTTCCACTACTGCCAACCAAAAAATGCAAATTCCTCAAATGTCTATGCAAAATTGTTGGTTAGCACACACAGATTATCTATGATGACATTAATAGTTGAGGGCATTGACTATAATACCTAACATTAATACAGATTTAACATGGGGACAGAGCCAGGTGTCTGCAGTTTTAACACAACTGTTTTTTACAGTTTATCTTGCTGTATGGTAGACAAAAGGGGGGACTTTTCTTTCTTCCAGTGAATCAATCAAAAATTATTAAAAGCATATTGACCACACAGCAGTAATTAAAGACATACAGCAGCACACAACTTATTTTACAAGTGTTAAAATTAAAATATTGTAAGATAAAATAATGTAGCAGAAGCTAGGGTTTAAGAATTACTTGAGATCTACAATATTTGTTTTTAAAATATCATGCATTACAGTTTTGAAACCATTGGAAAAACATATTCCTGCTATTAATTTATCAAACGCCTACCTACAACTATCATGTATGTCTAAAGAGAACAGTGTGGTTATCCCAACATTAACATATCTTTAAATGCATTCAATATAATGGAATTACAAAGAAGAACTCATTTTCATTTCCAAATAAACTGCCACTTTTGTCTCATCCCTGCTTCATACACACAATACATCTTACTATTTTGTTTAGAAAAGCTGAGGGCAAGAGCTGGGTGACCTCTTAATGGGCTATGACAAAGGCAAGTACCTTAAACCTTTAGCCACAGTTAGCAAAATGGCTAATGTCAGCTTCTAGTTGTTAACATTAGGCAATTAAGGAAACTTTCCAGTGTCTTTCCCCAGGCTTTGACTGTCCCTGCCCAATGGTCTAACCGCGTTCTAATGGTAACCAATCTGTGACAAAGCATTTTTTCTTGTGGGTTATTAATGTTAAGTCTGAGGTCTTATAAGTGACTACTGTATGTCTTCATAAACAGATCTTACACTCAAAGTAAAAAGTAAGTACATCTCATTGTTGTGAATAAAAACATAACTTATTGAAGGTGCCTATTGAGGCCCGTTTCCACTGGGATGGTACAGAGCGGTTCAGGTTGGTTCTGGTGTGTTTCCATTACCAAAAGGGGTCTTTAGCATCTCCAAAAAGAGTGCCATACCGTAACACTTTCAGGACCGTTTGGCTAGGTGTCTCAAGTAGGTATGGATTTGTGGCACACTTTGGGCGGAGCATAGTTCAACACCGAAATCAGCTGATTGGACAGTAAATAATTCTCGTTTAAGAAAAAAACGAGAAGCAAAAGTAAAAACGTTGAATAGAAAATTAAAAAAAATATAGATTACCCCGGGCTTTTGTAATATGTCATATTCCAAGAGAAAACATACTAAATGTTGTACTTTTTCCCTGATGACAAAAGTAGATAACACAAGCAGCAGCTGTTTCTGGTTTAAATAAGACAGAGCAATGTACGGCTTTCACTCTGTCTTCTCAATGAATTAATGTCTACACTGCATTCAACACAAGGATTTATTCCTTTTTTTATAATAAATAATAACAACTCATTCAAATGTTACTCGCTTTGATAACGTCTTTTGATACCCGTACAAAGCGTCTCGTACTGTAATTATAGTTGGTGGCTCACCTGTTCAAGTAAATCCTGCTTACATGGAGCAGCCCAGGTTCAATTGCACTTGGATCATTTGTTCCATTACTTTGAGCCATCCTTCTCCCACAACTCGCTCGTGTCGTCTGTCTCCAGTTAAGGCAAGAACACCCCAAAAATGCTACTAACACAGCTCTCAAAGTGAAACATTATTGAGACCAAGGTATTATTTTATTTAGTGATCGCTCTTTTTGCATATGTTTTAGTGCCATCTTTGTTACACTGAGCAATATCTCTTCAGCTTTTCTTTATAATGCAACCTGCTTTATACGTGAGACTACAGAGAAAATGTTTTCACTTATCGTTGTTGACACTGCTGACATTGTTTATTTGGATTTTACATAGCACAGTAGCTACTTTTAGTCTGGAGTAATCTTCCCCTGCAGCATTAAGCTTGTTCTGTTGTATTATAGATACACAGTGGTAGATGGGTTCAGTTTAAAGTTATAGGCACAGATCACACTTGAAACTGTTGAGACTGAGTTTGGACTTTTTTTCATCAATAATAATTTGAGTTTAAGTCATAATCTGTCATCTGTCTGTTGTTTAAAAAATGCAAAAATGCTTCAGCAGTAATATTTTAGGCTGTGTTTCCCGCTCCACACTATGACCACCTTGACTACCCTTCGAGATGCTGTATGAAATATTGTAAAGGCTTTTAAATTAAATTAAATAAAATCTGTTGTGTTGGTAGATTTTTTTTGTGCAGATTTTTTTTTAATACAATTGTCATGCGGAACAATGAATATATAAGTGTTATTGTATGAGAACAGTTCTAGCTATACTCTTGAGTTATTTGAGTTCTTGAGTGCACTTTGCCTTTTGTCTTGTTTTGTCCTAATGGATGTTGTGTTGGACTCTAACGCTTGTAATTCAGAATTCAGAAGGTATATTGTGTTATCTTCCACACTGTGTAGCAGAAGAACCCCCTGGATATCCAATCAGAGGTTTTAATAGACTACTAGACAAATGTATAATGACAAAGGTTATGGGACTAAAAGGCACCCGTTTTCACAGATCATACTAAAGACCAATAAAAGACCTTCAATCTTCAACTTTTCCTTAGTTTTTACACAAATGGATTTATGTTACGGTTTTGTTGCTTAACTAAGGGACTTTGTAAATCCTAAAATGTTTTCTGACTTAAATGTATAAATGCATTAACTTTTATATTATACTATTTTCTTCTCTGTGTGACATGTTTTTTATATTGTATTAGCATCTTTTTTTTTATGACAAAACAGGTTAGAAGACAAACAAAAGGCCTTTTCAAAACCAAGCTCATTATAAAACGTGATCAATATTTTAACTCTACATAAAAATAATTACTAAGATCTTTTATTAAACATGGTTAATGTAATTATTGTGCATGAAAGGCTATAATACATTATTTATTTTGCTGCTGGACTCTGTTGAGTGCCTTTCATCTGAGGGTCACAAGTTCATCTTAAGTGTTTACTAAATGTAAAACGAGGTTTACAGACAAGCTTCTTTTATTCACAAAAACTTGAGAAATATTTATTAAGTATTTTAAGTTAGTTTCAATGAACAAATAAGCCTTTATTACAAACCTTGTGTTTTTTCAGAGAAGACAGACTTGACTGACGCTAAAGTGATTAAGTGGAGCGGTGCAGTTCATGATGTTCATGATGTTCATGATTGTCCCGATCAATGGCTCTGTTGTTTAACTTGAAAACACTGAAGACAGTGGGAATTGTTGAGCTGTATTTTATTTTGATGTACTTAGCTCATAGTTCTGAATAGTTGAGGACATTATCTGAAAGAAGAGAAAAACCTTGACTGTTTTTTGTATAAGTAAGATTTGTGCCTTTTAGTCACATTTCCACTAGAGTTGGACAGAAGTAACATACCACTTACCATTACAGTCTGTTGACCATAACTTGTGACACGGGAGTCTTTAAAAGGTAGATGCCTTTTTATGGTAAAAATGGAAAGCAGCAGGAGATCGTTTCCAGATTTTGCCCAGCTATCTAAAATTTAAATTAAAAAAGATTAGAACAAACCGGAAAGACTCAACTTTTCTTTATTATTTTTTTTGCTGCAGGAAACGACTGCAACTTTAGCCTCTTCCATTGCTGCGCATCAGGATTTATTTTCTTTTTTTATTCTAATGGCATCTCGCCTACATTTTAAAAGTTGGATTTCATAATTTTTCTCTTTTTATTTTTATATATATATATATTTTTTTAAGAAACACCTTGTGTAGCACTGGAATGACATCACTGCTGTCCTGCTCATGGGGCAGTGTGAACACAAGCCTCATTATGGACCGAACCGACCCATAGCACTAGGCTCAACCCTGCTTAAGGCTTTCAACCAACTCTATCACAATATAGCTCTTAAAAAAAGCCTCCTTAGTGTTTTGTGGTTTGGTTAAAACACAAGTGACTGATGAGAAAAGAGTGGTTGGTTTTCCTTGTAAGGTAAAGTTGACTTGGACAACGTCTCATTTTTCCTTTTGGTATTTGGACTCCTGATCAAAAGGATTTGTTCTTGTAACAGATGATCAGTCATTTACATTTATATTTATTCATTTAGCAGACGCTTTTATCTAAAGCGACTTACATTGTTCTACAGTAATTACCAGTGTTACAAACACTGGAGGCAAGGTGGATTAAGTGTCTTGCCCAAGGACACAACGACAGTATGAACTGTGGGGAGAGTGAGAATCGAACCGCCTACCTTCTGGTTGAAGGACGACCGTCTATGTAAATGAGTAAAAAAGCAGAAAATATTCAAGTTTTCTGCCCTTTTTGATCATCCGATTGACATTTAGCATTTGTCATTTACGTTTGGCTACTCAAAATTTTAATAAACAAAGTTATTGTACGTTCTAGTACATCACAACATCTTGGCTCTCTCACAGGAAATGTAATCAGTCCAAAGACATTTATTTTTCCCTATAATGTTAGTCTATTTTTACTCATTATTTTTTTATTTAACAAGTAAATATCAGCTCTGTCTTTTACCAATCAGTAAATTTTTTTTATAAAAAAATTTTTTGTCATATATTTCTGTGAAAGTTTGTTTTAATGTGGTTGTGTTTTTGGAACTGCTCACTTTAAATATGCATCGCTGCTAAAAATCTGTATATTTTACTCTAGTTTCAGTAGAGAAGCTGACAAGTGAGCCGTGACCTTAAATGTACCGAGCAGTAATGTAAATACAGTGCCAGTGTAGCAGTGGGCCAGATCGGCTTAACTCTGGAGAGACGGCGGCTGCTCCTCCTGCTGCAGTGGGGGATTTGGAGGCGACGGCGCTTTTACTGCATTTCTAATTAACCAGAGATCACTTACTGGAGATACGGCCCTAAAACCCCAGACTGTGCTCCTTTTGTCCGTCCTGTTGTGGGAGCGTCATCCGAATGAAGCATAGATGGAGCGAGTAGGAGCTGTGTTCCATTTTGGAGACGCACCACCCACTTTTTGCATCACTGTCGTTTGCAGAGAGAGAGAAAGGGAGCAGGGAGTGAGTTTAGTCCTGATTTTTAGCTCAGCGGCTGCTCCTCTTTGTCCTCAGTGAGTCGTCTCCTGATGACTTACTCACAGTCACAGCGACAGTCAGAGGCACTGCTCTTTTAGTGCAAGGGCAAGTGACTCCTGAAGGGAATAAGGTCACAGAACGAGTGTGGGTCTCTTCACCGAGAAGTTCTTAAGTCTTGGTTTTGTGGTTGTATATTGAAGTTTTATTTATTGATTTTTTTTTTTTTATTGTAGAAAACATGCTATAGAGCTTTATGGTTAAAACACATATAAATTGTCAAATTCCGCTTGTGTCCTGTTGATTTTTTTTGTTTTACATTTTGCGTGACTTATGCAATAGAATGTTATTATATGTACTGTCCATCAGAGTGATTCTTTTAAAATGAACACACTCTAACGTGATGTTCACACAGACCTGCTTTTGTGTCACCATAAATAAAGAGGTGGCCTGCCATGAGCAACTATTCATATGTTCTGTATGTGTTTGATTTGTGTGTTTGATGTAAAGACTGCACTCTTGTCATCAGGATTTTCTTTAGGTTAAGAGGCAGGAAGTAAACATACAAGTACGACCTTTCAGACTTTTTCTGTATGTTAAGGTTTTACTTTAATCTGTAACATTTTGAAAGTAGATCTACGTTAGGGCTGCACAATATGACAAAAACAAAGCGATGACTGTTTGAGCAATTCACAATATTTGAGTCCACTATGACAGAGTAAAGGTTGAATTGGATTATTTAAATAAAAAACACATGGCTATACTCTAGCTTCCACTTGCACTGGTCAAACTGATTTAGTCTCGCTACAACGTAATGTGAAGCTATTGTTAGTGCTTTCAATTGATTGAGTTTTCAATTTTGCCTTCCAACAATTACAACACCTATACAATATAACCTATACATACAGAAAAAAACAATTATTTATTTGTTATTTTTTTTAATCTTTTTTTATTTAAATATTTAAATATATTCATAATCTTAAGGAGAATTAATTGTTTTGTTCAAAAAATCCAACATATTACAATGAGTCAATTATGACTCATTGTAATATGTTGGATTTTGTATTTAGTAATTTTGTAAAATAGATTTCTTTATTGACAAAATGTAATGTATGTATACAAAATGTGTATGTTTTTACTATATACTATGAGCATGCGCAAATACAGCTGTGATGTTAGTTAAAACTCTAGACATACTGTCTGGCCTTTTTATAGAGGATTGTGAAAGGCAGTAATTATTTAAGAATGACAGGGGAGAGATAGGGAACAACAACCTCTGAACCTGGGCTGCTCTTCAATTTAAAAAAAAATCTCTATTTAGCTGAAAATCAATTCAGAGGCATTAATTCACAAAAAAATAGCATTTAAAAATATCTGTATGCATATAGCCTAGGTCTAAAATGTAAATGTGTCAAAGTGTAATACACCCTCACAAACATGCCTTACACCAATTCCAAATAATTATTTTGACCTCAATGTCTGTGGAGGTTCTCAGTCATGGGCTCATATCTCTAGAGCAGGGGTGCTCAATACGTCGATCGCGATCTACCAGTCGATTGCAAAGGTTGTACTGGTATCGCGACACATATTATAAAAATAAATAAATAAAAAAACTTCAGCCAATCATCCATCCAATCCCTTGATTGACATACAGGCCAGCCAGTCAGATGACATCTGATTTTTTTCTGACACGCAGGTCACTGCGCATGCGCAACAAAACTAATAAGCATCAGCAAGTTACCTCCAATTTTTAAACTTTGTTTTTTTCTCTTAAAATTAAGAAAGGGTAATAAAAATAAGTGGGGGAGCTGGACCAAGTAGGAAGACAAAAATTTATCGCTTTCATAAGGAACGGGAGGAGTTTTTTTTCTTGTTTTTCAAGTGCGTTCTGTCAGCAGCTACTGTCCGGTCTATGCATCCCTGGCTGATTCAATTCAGTGCAAGTCATTAGAGTAAACTCAGGTCATGGCAATAAATGTACATAGTTAAATATGTTGTGTTGTGCAGTATTGGCTCATACGCTTATGCAAGGTACATCAACGTACATTGTACATATAAAGAATCCTCAATATATTTGTAAATAAATATATGTTTTGCATTTTTACTTAGTCATTTTTTAAGTAGCTCGCATGCTGAAAAAGTGCTCCAGAAGGAGGAGTTTGAAACTGGTTTTGATTGGACCAGGCTGTTCTGGTCTCATAGTTGTTGGCTCTGAAAGGACAGTCCTGATGTGAGAGTCGTTAAAGGCTCAGGTGAGTCCTTTTAAGTTTTTCAGATAAACCAGACACATAAGGGATAACTACACCCTTCCCTTTTGCCCCAGGTTCCTGTCTGTTTGGTTTCTGTGTTCTCTTGGTTTTGTTGAGAGTTCATCTGGGGTATCCACAGTCTCTCAGGGCTTTACAAATGTGTTCTTCTTTTCGTTTACCTTCTGAGGTTGTGAGCACCTCTTGTGCTGAAGAGTCCTGATGACTCCAGCTTGTGCTGCAGAGGCTGTTGTGAATCAAACGGCAAATATTGATCTGTGAGTGTTGACTTCCTATAAACTTCTACTTGGAGAGTCCTGTCCTCACAGATAACCACTGCACAGTCTAAGAAGGCCAGGCGGTTGTCTATGGCGTCTTCACGGGTGAACTTGTTGTTCTTGTCCACTGCGTTGATGTGTTCGGTGAAGGCTTGGATGGTAGATGGTAGGAGATTGTACATTTTGGGGCTTAGTGCAGATGACTTTATGGCTTTATGGACAGATTGAAACTTGGGCCATCAGTGCTGTGTATTTTAAATTGAGGCTGTGTGTGAGTTCTGCCATAAGTTTGCAGAGTCAACGAGCAGCAGATGGATGTTTAGTTTCCGAACACTTCCATATTCATGAGTGACAGGTGTGACAGGATAAAACGAATTGGCACCAAACTGAAACAAACTTGCACATAGTGTTTTCCTCACCAATATTTACCGTCTGCTGTTTAAAGGGAGAAGGCTTCAGAGGTAAACAAGTCCATGTTTTCATCAGGCTTGTGGTTTCGAAGGATGGTTTGAGGTTTATTAGTGGAAAAAGGAGTAGTACTCAAAATATCTCTCTGCCTCTTTTTAATGATTTTGGTCTGGTCGTGGAATTGATTGCATGTTTACACGGTTTGGGCTTGGTCTTGAACACAGAGGACTGATTTATTACTGAAAAGCTTGTTCAAGATGAGAACTTATTTAATGTTATATTGTGGTTCCTCAATTTTTTAAATGCACACATTTTTAGAGCTTTCTGAAAACTCCTTTACCAAGCAGCAGTAGCAAACGCTCCAGAGCTTGTCATTGGGGTGAGATTGGATTTGTAGATTTGAGAGCTGCTTCCTGGTATCTCTTCTCGTGGGTCGTGCAGTGGTGTTGGTCTTGTTATTGTGCTATGTGTGTTATTGATGCATTTTTATCTCAGCTTAAGTTAATCTTGTGGGTTTCCTTTGCAGGATTACAGCACTATTAGCTGAGTTTGCATAGCCTTTTTGGATATTCTGGTAATAAAATGGATATAATTAAAAGTTTACTCTGATTAATCTATGGGTCTGGTTGTTATAATCCTGGAAAGCAGGGTCATAGTCAGGGTCTATTTATTAGTAAGATTGAATTAAGTGGCATACAGATACTACTGCTTTGTTAAAAATTAATAAGGCTTTAAACATGGTCTGTTTTTGTAAATTACTTTTGTCTCTGTCAAAACCTTTTTACAGAGATTGCAATCTCAGGGTAATGCGAACAAGCTGCCACTTTTGCTTCATACTTGCTTTATAGATTTTTTACCAATGTATTTTGTAGATTATTACCAGGGTCCAGACCAGAGTGGCCTTATTTCACATTGTTTCTGTATGATTTCAGCTGTCTCGTGTTCGTTGTAGCTCAAATACGGTGGGTGTACGTCTCACAGAGAGGCAGGGACAAAGATGAAAGCTAGAACCATAGCACAACCAAAGACGAGCTGCCTCTCACTCCTTACAATCTCTGTCAGCCAGCTCAATGGGAATGTGCCGGGAAATGACGTATTATTGCGTATACACGGGGACAACAGCCAAACACAACTAAGATGGAGGAGAAAGTTCTATTAGGTCCTCAAATACAGAAGACACTCGCACTTTTTCACATAAAAGCTGCTAGAAAAAAAGGTCCGGACTGGGGGTGGGAATTGAACACAGGACCTTCTTACTGTGAGGCAGGAGTGCTAACTACTCTGCCGGCAGACTGCTTAGCACATGACACGAAGGAGACATGTCTGTACACAGAGTTGTCGCATTGTGACTTACTTTTAAACACGTTACACCCAAGTGTGGTTGTCGTGAGCTGGCGTAACCGTGTTAGCTGAATAAGAGGCGACATCTATTTGGAGAGTGGGTGTGAATGTTCTTTGCAAAACCAGAGTGTGTAACAAAGCAAAGGCAATAATATTTTCTGACACTTATATTGTTACTTGTCTACCTCACTGTGTAACGTGAAGTCAGGCTGAACATCCAACAAGCTGTTTCAGAGCTAATGCATTTTTAGCAGACAATTATTCCATTTGACTGACTGAGTTTTTTATTTCAACAAGCTTCTCATTAATCTAGGGGTGTTTTAATATAAACTAATGTAAACCGGGGACTTGTGACATGTACAGGGTTCGTCTGAGGTGTTAGGGTTGAATGTGGTCATGGCTGTAATTTGTTAAAGGTCATTGTGGTATTAACTCTCGCCGTTTTTAATGTGAAGCGACAGTAATTAAGAGGCTCCAAGGTCTGTGACATGCAACCAACAGAGCTGCAGTTAACAGCGTCTCAGGCCAAAGTGGATGTTTAATTTCCACAATTAACTTTGATAATAGGGCTTTTCATTTGATACAGGAAGTGTGTGAGGAGCCTGCAGGAACTGTAATTCAATAATAGGGTTTTGTATCTACAGAGAGATATGTATCATCATCTAGCTATTTTAGTTCCCAGGCTGCTTATTTTCAATAAATTGTATAACTTTTCCAAATAAAGGTTAACTTGACTTTTGTGTAATAAATTACAAATAAATTACATTTAAATTCACAAAAACACACACAAATAATTAAAGGACACACACATACACCAATAATATATATTTATTTATAGTGTCATTCAGAACAGGCAAAGCAGGGCGTAAGATATAACAGGAGGAGTGGAAACAGAATATAGACCAATATTTTAATGAAAGACAACAAATTTTCAGCAGAAGTGTCCACGTAATATGTTCCTCGAGGCAGAGAAAGAAACAATGTTGGCCAGTTATGTAAATGAACGTAAAAGTCATACAATGTTTTTATCCAGTCTATCTTTTTATTTTATTCATATAAGGTCCTGGTTTTCTCGCAGACACTGTAGTGACCAGTGGGAAACCAGAGCACCCAGAGGAAACCTACACCCCACACAAAAAGGCCCTGCCCTGGATGGGAATCAAACCCAGGACCTTCTTGCTGTGAGGCAGGAGTGCTCCCCGCTCTGCCACTGTGCAGATAGTTTGTTTATAGATATTCACATTCACACAGTTTTAAAGGTCCATAAGGGGATATATTTAATCAGGGATAGTTAACAGCATTGAAAACATGACTCTTCAATGATCTGATGTAAATGTATATATTACATATTAGACTGAAGATTGTGTAAAAACATCTCATTTAAAAATTTCAAAAGTTGAAAATGCTATTTCTCATTTTAATATGAAAATGTTCCGTCATGTGGCGCTCAAAAGGATAAGAGCTGTGTCTAGACAGACTTAATAACATGCATTCACACAGTCTGTGTAACTGAGGCGCTTTATTCAACAAATATTACGCGCATTATGTTATCATATTGAAAGCAGTAACGTTATTAGCTTTCCTAAAATAAATGCCTTGCGCAGAAAGACACAAATAAGGTTAGAGCAGTAACAGCCGCCAGAGCAGCACCAAAAAGAGAAGGAAGGGGGTTTTGAATAATCCTGAGATTTGAAATGGATAGAAAAATGTATGGATTACGTCAAAAGAAAGCTGTAAAAAACTTTATCGACAAATGTTTGTTTTGAGTGGGTTGAGTTCAAGGAATTTTGACAGCTTCAGAGATTTTAAATGCATTTGAGCAAATCATACTTACTCCAGTTGTTTTTTAGTTTGAGTCCAGGATTGAACTTTTTCTGTGGTTCTGTTGGATTTCTTTGTCTCTGGGACACAAATGGTTTGGAGAAGCAGACAAGTGCAACTCCACACAGACTAAACTAAGCTGTAAATAGGGCCAGTGGAATTTTTTATAATATTTGGCGTGTCACCTTTTGCAGCACTTATTGCAGCACGTCTCTGGCATCAGATCGGTATATTTTCTGAGAACTTAAACACTAATGTAATCCCAGGGCTTCTTCTGTGAAGGAACATGAGTTTGGTTCAGATGGACTCAATGAAATGCTTGTACTGGGTTAGTGCTGTTGTTTGAGACAAAAAATGTGACTCGGACTAAAAATCTGTCATATGAGTAATGCATAAGTAAATGCATGTAAGTATGTTCTATGTAAGGCACACTTTAAGTAGCTGTAGAAAACTACTTAGTTCTTACAAAAGGTTTATCAGCAGCCATAACAGAAAGTTATGACAAGTGCTACTTTAAAGATTGATCCTGTATTTTCCCTCTGAGAGTGAATAAACCGGAAGGGAGAAATGAAATGAAACTTTATCCATACTTTTTCTACAACGTTACTGTTAGACACAATAAATAAACTCATGTTGCAGTTTGTCTTATGTGTTTCCAAAAAACGCTGAAGGCAAAACGGGATTGATCATGTGCTTTTGTTTGGTTTTAAAAACAATGAAAGCAGCAGTTTTTATGCAAAGTTACTGTGAGTATTTTACCGTTGTTGCATGTGGAATGTAAACTCACGTATAACAAGTGAAGTCAAGTTTGAAAGTCATTTGACATGTTTTTTGTTTCAGCTTTGTGTACTGTATTTTACCTTTTTTTTATCTATTTTATCTAAATCTAGCCTGTTGTGCTAAAACAAAACGGCATTACCATAAAGTCAGATTGAAGTATATTTTTTAAATGTCCAGATGCAAATAAACATTGAAGGTGAAGTCTGAGTTTTTTGAGTTGCTTATCTAGAGTTAAACCGGTAACTCAAAGGAAGATTGCTTTTTTTTTGGCTTGTGTCTGACTTTTTGATGCCACCAGGCAACATTGACAAAGACTAAAGACTGCATGTTCTTTTTGTCGACAAGAGTCACAAGACAAGAAAACATCGCTCTATGATTTCACAATAAAGTTATTACCCAGTGTCCCCTAATTAGCAGAGGAAGTACCCAGTACAAAGTCTCTTAAACCAGGAAAAGTTTATTTTAGAGGTTCACATACTCTTACGGACATTGTTTTTTAAGTAGAAAAAAAGCAAAGTTTGAGTTATTTTTTTAGCAAATTTAAGTGTTTCCACTAATTATTTCTAATGCCGTATTTAAAAATGTGAATCCAACAACTATTTTATTTGGTAGTAGACTTGACAATAATACTTTTTTTTTTTTTTTTCCTGCATGAAAGGACATTGTCCCCACGCAGATTTATTCAAATGAAACACCTGCTTTAAAAAGAGAAATGATTGAAAATGCAGGTGTTTTTGCTTTAGCTTTATTGCCAGTTTAGCAGGATCAGTGACAGGTGTGCATCTGAAACTAATCCCTGACAGGCTGTTTGACTTATTTGCAATTAAGTCTCAAATATTTACCAGAAATACGGTGTTTCTGGGGATTAGGCGTCACGTTATTTAAAGGCGGCCTGAGGTAAACCCGTGCGCAGGTGGTGTAGTTACCCGTAATGTGGGCGCGGGACAGGTGGTGGGCCTGCTGAGTGCGTAAGGCTCCACAGATGCTGCTTTATCATCTCTGTGTTAATCTGGTAAAGGGTGAGCCGCTGAATGTCATGTACAAAATGTGAGCCGCTTCACGTCTTTCGGGGAGTCCAGGATGTATGTTTTTATAAGTGTGCTTTTATACTTTGTTGGGCTGTTAGGAAACGTGTGTTTTTAAATTGCAATAATGATATGATATTATATGATGATGCCTAAAACTAACTGCAGTATTTCAGAAGGGCATGTTTTATTTGTTAACTCTGTGGTGTATAATCACTTGTCTGTGCTTGAACTCTGCTTGTGTAGAATCGTATGATGATTGTTTCCGTCTCAGGGAAAGAATATATTAGAAATTAAGTATTTCTTTGTATTTATCAGTATCTCTTGTTAGAATTTATTACAGAAGACATGACTTTTGCAAGTCTTTTGCTCTTTTGGGTCTACTAACTAAAATAAACAGCTATTGGTCTGGACCATGGTCTAACTGTGTGTTGGAGGGATCTGCTGTTAGCCTTTAGCAGCCTTGTAGGTGTTTCCTAAAGTAGACGGTACACAGAAAAGTTCAGCCTGTTTTCTAAACGTCGTGACAGGAATGTGTGCTGTATCTTTTTGGTGAGATGCCCATAGTTTTTGTAAATGGTACTCGGATGTGCTGTTGACAGACCGATCTCCTGCAGTTTTCCTTCTTTGGTCTTATACTCTGTTACGGTGACGTGTATTGTCAGCTGGTTTAAGCGTCCTGGGTTGGATATTTGTCAGACTTTATAGGAGTTCATCCGAGTTATGAGACAAAATATACATTCCCCCCTCATTCCAGGTTACTGTCGAATAACACAGGAACCTTTGGGAAAGACTAGTAAAAGTAAATGCTGTTAAACATGGAGCTGTTGAGATATTAACAGTGCTAATCAGTGTATTTTGTATTTGTTTCCTGGTTTTGGGAAATACATGAAAAGAATGCCTGGTGAATGGCAATACTGTAACATTGCAATAAGAACTATTATCTTTGTATTTTTGGGAATGTATAAAAATGCTGGGCTTCTACTGTGTGTAGCATACATTATTGATTCATTGTGTTTTTGGGAGGGTCCAACCTTTTTACTGTATGTGCTTGTGCAGTCCTGTCTCCAACCAGTTACTGTAATGTGTTTGAAAAGCAGTAATTAAGCTTCTGTATTAGACTTGATTAACTAAAGAGAAACAGTACCTGCTCCCAAAGAATGTTACTGAGTCTCTCCTGCTTTTATTATTTGTAGAGTTTTAGCCCTAAACAATCTCCAACATGTTCATTTTAGAGACCTTAAGTAGATGGAGGAAAAAAAGGAAAATTAGGAAAATATAAAAGGCTGTGTGTATAAAAGTTGTAGGCTCTGTGAATTTTTTTTTTATTTTTTTTTTGGTAAGCCTAAAAAGCACTAAAAGACGGTGTACAAGTTTAATCTACTGGTGTTTTTTTTTTTAATTCCAACTAAAAGTAGGTAAACATCACCTAATTTCTATTTTGTCAGTCTTTTGCTGCACAGATCTTGCTTTTTTATTTTATTTTATATTTTGCCATCATTTTGTAACCTTAGTTGATACTGTATGCCTAAAGGTCTTAACCCCCTGCACTGTAGTGAAATATTTACTCAGAATCAAAATAAAATGCACTTTGGCCGCTTTGAGGAGTCATTTTTTCTTTTCTGGTTCATATGTAAATGTCATTCACACAGAAGATGGTAATATAATTGTGATTCTTTCAGGTCTTTGTGAGAGTTTGCAGTTTTGTGCAGACTTTGTTGATTGTATGTTTAAACATTGAATGTAATTCTGCTTAGAGGAATAATTTGGTATTAACAACATATCACACACAGCATTGTTGCAGCGTAAAACAAATGCTGATATATTCCTCAGTCACTGCCCAAATGTTTGGATGTGGGACACACGCCTTGGGTCCAAAACTGGACAAACATGTGACTCAGACCAGATTTTTGTGGAAATTTACTGATTAAAAAAAACACTAACTGTGTCACATGAAGAGAAGAGCAAAATGGGAATTTGTTTTGAGAGATCTATTTATAGTGTCAGTCTCAAAACTTTCTTGTGTTTTTTTTTTTTTTTTTTGTCATTTGGTGTAGGCCATTCTCAAGTTATTATATTTACTGGGATTTATATCTCGGGCTGAAGGCATTTTTGTGTTTTATTTACCATCTATCAACTCTTTATTCTGATTTTAGCAAGAAATCTTTTTATTAAAAATAATAAAAACTGGACGAGAGCGGCAGAAAATATATTTATATTTGTGAGCTGTTACCAGGGCTTAAGTCCAACTTTTTCCATCAATGTCCCAGAACAGCCCTGAAGTGTTAATTTGCATTTGGGTTTTTACAGGAAGGATAGTAATAAGTACTTATTACCTACTTTTACCCTAAAGTGCTCAGAAGATAGATTTACTGTCGACCTCAGCTGTGGACACGGGTTTATCAATTAGTGCTCAGTTCTTATTATTTGACATAAAACAAAAAACTTCATATCAAACCTAGTAATTAACATCTGATAGACACTTATTTTAGACTAGAAATGTTTTGCCTAGAGTTAGAATTTGAATAATTTGTGCTAAAGCTTAGCATCCACACGAGAAGCTACAAGAACCAGTTCTTATGTATTCTCCTCCAGCAGTGATCAGTTTGTCTTTTCTGGACAGTTGTAGAAACGGCGGCAAAGAGATAGTGTTTTTCAAGAGCTTATCAAAGTTTTTATTGTTGTTTCATTTTGTTTACAAAATTTTACACAATGCACCTGTTATTTATTGCCATAACTTTTGTTTTGTTTCTGTGCTGCTCCTTTTTTGGACGGCTTGTTTTCTGCCTCTAGGCATGAGTTTAGTTGACCGTCTCCCATCTGTCACGGCAGGTTTTTGGACCGTTGTGGACATTGGACACACAGTGTTGGGAAAGTTCACTTTCTACAAGAACTAGTTCAAAGTTCAGTTCACAAATTTTAAAATTAACTAGTTCAGTTCATAGTTCAAACTTCAAAATTTTGAACTAAGTTCACAGTTCCAAAAATGAATTATTTCTTAGTTCTTTTTTTCCATATGTTGCAAAATTATTGCTACAGCCCATATACAGTAGAATCACAGACCGCAATTATTTTATCAGTTTTAACAATGAAACTATGTGTCAGATTTCATCTTCATATCCAATTTTGAATCCTTATCCAACCAGGGTTTACATTAGCATTGAGGGGACAGCATTTCCCCATTGTTGCTTTAATGTTTTGTTCATTCACTCGGCACTAGTAGCAGCTGCAGCTTTCAACCCTACAGTACATTCTCAAAAACATGAAGAAAAACGTGCTGCTTGAATGGTCTTTTTTAATGAGGAATTATTAAAAGAAAAACAGGACAGTTATCATTAAGGTGCAATCATACAATTCTTTTAAATGATCATACGCCTTGTTACGTGCTGCTGTCGCCTCCATGCTTTTTTTTTTTTTTTTTTTTTGATGACGCGTCACGCATGCGGCGGACGGCAGGGCGACACTTGTGGCTGGTGTTGCCAGATTTGGTGTTTTTCCGCTACATATTTAGACCCGTTTGCGGTGTGTTTTAGCCGTTTTTTTTTTTTAGTACGAGTTCATGAACTATCGTTCAATGAACGCGTTCAGGCACAACACTGTGGACACACCACGTTTTTGACGGTTTTAAGAGGCACTATTGAAATCAAGACCTCACCAATGAGCTTGCTTCATTGGCTGATGACACGCTTGTAAGGCTTAAGATTAAAGCATTTTTTGGTCTGTAAATTTGGTTAAACATTTTGTTCATAGTTTTTGGTTGGAAGAAAAAAACATGAGGCTTTATCACAGCTTTGTTTGAGACAGCTGGGATCTGTAAACATTTGGCCATTTTGAAGATTGCTTCTATTAAATTGTTTTTTATCTACATGACTTTATTTTGGATTAATAAAATGTAACAAAATTAAATGATTTAGTTGCGAGAATAATGTATTCTTATCTTCTGCCCAGACGTTTTTTTGTGTTTAGTGACTTTATGATCAGAAACACAGTTTGAGTCGTAATTTGAGTGAAACTGTGGACAATATTGTTTTGGTGTTTGCCTTTTGAGGCTAAAAAAAAAAAAGGAGTTAACCGTGTCTCTGCTTCCACAAGTATACCACTGTCACAAACAGCCTCACACAGGTCTCCAGACAATTTTAATTTGCAATTTGGTAAATTCTGTTTCTCAATATGAAAATTCAGATGTTAATTTCTGCAGAACTGAAAAGATCCCACTGTGTTTTAGGCAAAGGCAACAGAATGGGTCCAATCCTTTTACTTTAGAAGTCACTGAATGTGAACAAATTTCAATAGAATTTCACTCTTTGTTTTTTTCCCCTCTTACAGCTGTTTGAAAAGGTGTTTTATGTGACAAAATGTATTTCTTACACACGTGTGTTAAATAATATTTTGGAGGCATTTATTTATTTTATTCTTGTAAAGGACAGAATTTAGACAGACATTAGACAGATGGTGTAAAAATGGAACAAATGTTTGACAGTGACTGACAACTAGAGTCGTATTAATGAGGCACTTTGTTGTTAACCAAATCAAGAAAGTGTTTACCTCAAAAACAAAGACGATAATCGCTTTAAAAACTGACCGAGAGTTAGTCCTACTTCTCATTTCAATTCCTCTCAGGGTTTCCTGGGTCGGCAGCGTGCGTCCTCTGCGGCTTGTTGTGCAGGTGCTGAGCCAGGTGTGACTGTACTGTAGCTGATGAAAATGTGACCCTGCCCAGACTTATCTGATGTGCACCTGAGTGTTTTTGTGCTCAGCTGTTAAGAAAAAAAAGTTCTCCAGTTATATGAAGCACCCTTTGAGAGACTGCATGGCTCAAAAGTTAGTTAAAAAGAAACACAATTTTGGTTCGTTCTCTTTGAGTCAAACTTGTATTTTCACATCATCGCATTTGACAAATAATGATTTTTATAGACCGTATTATTTAAAGGTTGTAGTGCTGCAATGACAATCACGTTTTTATATACATCTCGCATAATGGCGTCTTGCGCTCCTGGGAATGGAGAAAATTCCATTCTATCACAAAAACCCAGACCATGATTATCCAAAGTATGGGTATACTTTAAACAGAGGCCAAATAAAATGGTCCTCAATGGTCCTGCAAAACCAAAATGGCGTACACCGGCAGCACAACTGCGATGCACGAGCACCTCAGAAGAAAACATCCTGGCGCTCTCTGACCTCAAACTAACGAGCCGTCTGTGTAACTATTTATTATTGCAATTAGTTTTGGGAGGTTTTGTTGCGTTCTTTCCTGATGTGTTTTGGTTGAGATATAACTCATTTATGTTAGATAATAACGGTAATGCTAATCGCTAATGGTATAAGTTAAACTGTAAACGTATATTACTGAATAGGTTACTTTGGCGAAAATAAAGTTAACTTTGAACTTTTAAATTAACATTTACTGGTTGTTAGAAGAAGTTTATGCACACGTAGACCTAAAATGAACTGCTAGATTTACATTAACAGTACGCTGTAATCTGGACATTTAGATAATTAGGCGACTAGTGCATTTTTGTTTACTTTTGGGACAAACCAATTAAATAAAACATAATCATCAGTACGTGATTAATAACAAATTATCTCCTTAGTTAAAAAGAGTTTAAAATGCTTTCTGTTTATTTGTTTTCTTTTAATAATAAAATGACAAATTCATTCCACTCTCTGAAATACAATTAGGATTGTAATCACATTAAACATTGTAATATTTTTGACATCAATGTCGGCCAATGGGAGTGCTCCTTTCTCCTGAAACGAGCTGTGACTCGCTAAAGCCCCCGTTCAGGACTTCAACCTCTTGCACACAGACTGTAAGAGGTCTCAGAGGGACACGCTTTGTGGGTCAAACTAGTTTGAAAGGCACCGCTGCAAACGCAGACACATACTGCTCTGCACAACGGAACATAACAGCTGATCGACAACAAGAACCCTCAAGACATCACCAACAAAACCTGTTTTATGCACAAACAAAAACTGGTCACTGACCTCATTTAGCTGCAGGTTATTGATTGTAATTAGCTCCATAGACTAAAACTCACTGTAGATTGTAGATGATTATGGTGAAATGAGTTTTGCGTAAATTTATTTCAGTAGTTCAACTTAAAAGGTACTAAAAAGATACTAATATATTATATAGACTCATTACATGCAAAGTGAAATATTACAAGCCTTTATTTGATATAATTTGAAGATAGTTTTGGTTTACTGCTTAAGAAAACCCCAAATCCAAAACCCAGAAAGTTTGAATATTGTAAAAAGATTTAGTTTTCAGCCTCAAAGTGCCGAACGTAAAGCCATAAAAAATACAATAGAATAATTTGAATTAAGAATGAATATAAAATATATATACAGTAAGCAATATAAGGTTTTTACACATTTACAAAAGTGACGGTTCCCCTCGGCATCTTTTTAAATCCTTGATAAAGTCTAGATGACATCTTAAGGTCTAAAAGGTCTGAAACCTGTTAAAATCTAACTAAAACCTGTTCAAATCCAACTTAAATTTGTGTATCTGGATTTTTCTGGGGGCTAATATGTATTTCAAATGTAAATTATGAAAGTAGGTCCACATGTTTCAATTATGAGCATGTCTCAAGGAAAAAGAGCATATCTTACATGTCTTGAATTGTTTCTGTCCAGTGTAATTGCTCTTTATAGTTGACCCTGTGTCTTGCATTTGTTTTACTTTTCTTCCCATCTAGTGATTCTTTCCCTTTTCTATTCCAGCTAAACATAAGGCCGCGTTTCTTTGAGTAACTCCTTTTTGACGAGGACCTCTGGCCTGGAGGCCTGTCCGTGTAACATTTTCTAGAGTTTAATTGTCCATCTTTTTTCAAATAAAAACTCTTGTCACCAGGAAGCTATTAAGATTGTTTATGCTTTTGAGGCCTCAAAACCTGAAACCCAGTGAAAGGCTGATCTTTTGAGATGGTCAGATTTAATAAACTGTACTCTTATCTCCATCAAGTTGTTGTAAATTGTCCATCTTGGTATTTTATCAGTAGTTAAACAGAAGTTCATGTCTCCAAACAGCGGTCACCAGAGTTATATCCAGAACATTCTTACTCACATTCTTAAATTCTTTTGAGCCAAGGTGTCATGATGATAACGCAACACAGTGCCATGAACCAAAGTGTACAGGCTGCTAGTCTCTGGAGCGTCATTATTAAATGCTGCTTTATGAATGGATACGTCATTTTCTCTGACATATTCTTTTAACTACATTCAAACCTCTACTCACCTTAACGTGAAAAAGAGCATCCACGAAGGCCTTTCTGACAACACACAAAGTGAGCTGCGTCTGTTCTTTTTATTGAGCTGTAGTGAAAAACCTTCACGTGATGGAGCGTTTTGGTGGCTGTATTGGAATGTCTGGTGGTTGGTGTTGTGGTACCACTCAAGAGTTCTTCTTTTGGACAGGGCTTGTGTTAATGGAGTAGAATAATAGAATAATGAGTGCCTAAATTAATTGCCTGAGATTTTACTTGATCAGGTTTCAGTTGGATTTCAGCAGGTTTTAGTCTTAATAAGTTTTTGTTGTTCTATAAATTTTTATTTTGGTTTCATTTGGTCCTACAGGTTGTATTTAAATTTTTAGCAGGTTTTAGCCGATCTTTATAAGGTTTTTGTTGGTCTTTATCAGGTTTTAGTTTGATTTAAGCAGGTCTTAGAGTTTTTTTTGTCAGGTTTTAGAAAGTCTAACTCAATTATAATGTCAATAACAAAGATAAAATCACTTTTCGGGACTTTTAACAACCTCAATGAAACAATGTGGCATACCTGACGCTGCAGAGATTTATAATTGTTTTTTCCATTAACATGTATATCTTTTCTAGCAGACCTCAAAAACGAAACTGTAATGTCTGTCTTCTCCCGTTTCAGATGCAGTGAAGGGATAGAAGATGAAAATACACAAGAAGGACAAGCAGCAGGTTTGTACCGATGTATGTGCCACACAACTCTCAGCTTGGTGTCACTCTGGAGGCTACAGCGATCATTATGTGTGAACATATCGGCCGCTGCAGGTGCCTCTGTCATCACAGCGATGAGATGCGTTTGGTTTTTCCTTGAAGTAGTTTGCAAAATGCCTCTACACCTAAAACATTGCTGCTTGAAGTGGCCTTTAATGTCAGATTTCTGCTTGAGAAATTAATGGACCCAGTCAAAGCTTCTCATTTAGACCCTACTCTGACTTACTCTACTGTATGAAAAATTATATAAACGCCATTTCTAAAGAGTGTACAAGGGATTTATTGTATATCTGAGTCCCTGAGACAGTGCACTACAAGACTGTTTTAGTCTTAAGTCCAGGATTATAGGCACAATGACCTAGTCTTGAAATGGGTTAAAGTGTTGCCATGTTGTAGTTCTTAAGCACAGAGCAGAGAAGGTGTGTTTTGGCCTGTCGCAGTGGAATCAGGGCAAGTTGACATTAAATTTAAGAAGTTTTATTTATTTTTTTCCAATTCACTTTTTCTCTGGAAAATGGTAATCAGATGTTCTTAAATTAAGGCCAACATCCACACTAGTATTTTAATTTATGATGGTGTCATAAAACAAAAATTGGGATTGATTTTCAGTGTTATATTAGTTTGTCATAAATGTTTGTCAAGGATGCTGTGTTGTTTCTTCTTAACAACAAATTAGATAAGACACGCTGCTACTGATAACAGTTTTTTTCCCCCCTAAAACACTGGGGTTGTGCAAATGCCAATATGTAAATATGCAACAAAGTTTAAAAAAATATGCTTGCCTAAATGTGGTTTGATTCTTATTTGTTGTACAATACTGGGAGAGATCATTGTTTTGGGTGATTTAACAAACTAAATAATGACACATGAATGCTTTTTTTAAATTTACAATTTTTACATTTCATTCTTTATTTCATTCTTTCAAAAAAACATTACATATTTTAAACAAATCATAAAAACAGGAGACCAGTAGTTAAAGAGGAAAATGTTTTACTAGAGCACATTTTGTACCAAAGTAACTCGATGTGCTTTACAGAAGTGACACAATACACCAAAAAAAAAACATTGTGTAAAACAAATTATCAAATGAACAGATGTATTGCAGTTGTTAAAAGAAAAGGTGTGTTTTGAGTGTATACTTTTGAAAGAAGTTAATATTGGTGCATATTTTTTTTTATACTGTCTGGAAGTGAGTTTTTTTTTTCTTTAGAGCTCCATGAATGAGAGGAGTGTGGCTGCGTAGGTCACTTTTCTGTTGATAATCTGTTCAAGAGGAAAGTCAGATATTATACAGAGAGCACAATTTTCAACAATATAATTTTATGTCATTTGTGAAACTGCGTTTTTTAGTTTTTTTTCCATTAATGATGTCTTTTGTCTCGTTGTTAACTGGCTCAGTAAACTTGATAGCTTACTGTTTTCCTACACGCCCTTACGTGTTTATCTTGTTGCCCATTAATTAAGTGACACTGCAGTTTAAGATGCACAATGATCATTATGTACTTGATTAACTCCAGCGACAGATTAAGATTTCATTTCCCTAATATTAATTTCATGCCTCTGAGTCTGCAGCCTGTTAATAGACTCATTAAATGAACTGAGTGTTTATCCCAGTATTGTTTACACATGTCCTCACACCTTTGTCTTTGTGTCACGTTAGAGGTCCTGTTTAGTTTTGAGTGTTGCATTTGGATGTGCGCACTGATGGCGTTTGTAATATTTATGAGTCATGTCGAGCAGAGTGTTGAGTCAGAGGTTTTAGTGTGACTCAGCAGCAGTCGCTCAGCTGAGGCTCCCACACTGTCACTACACCAGCCTCTGTTTGTAATCTGATGTATCCCGCCGTTATCGTTGTTTCTGTTGACAAGAATATATCAGCAAATAGATATTCCTTTGACAACAAAAAAGATGCCTGCTCTTACTGCATTTTCAATTTTGGTCTCAAAATAAATGTTTATTGTGCTTGATACATTTACATTGAAGTAGAACATAAATAAGTATAATATTGTATTCATTAATTAAATTCACTGATGAAGGCCATATTTGTTGTTGGAGTCTTGTGGTGTGACACAATTCAAACATTGACGTCCCCCTGATGTTCATTTGAAAGTCATTATTAAAGGATTTCTGGGAAATAATTGAATTTATTGCTCCAACGTTGGAAAATCCCTTTATTCCACGTCTATGTCCGACTAGAACTAGTTTACCTGCGTTTGAGTGTGTAACCAATCACAACAACAGACTTGTATGACAGGAAGCCAGAGTTTCAGATGATACCCTAACACACAAAAACATTGTTGGCATTAGTAGTGTGGCTGTGCAATACTTGGGGAAAAAACATGATGAATGCAATTACTGTTTTGAATATTGCTTTAACAATATGACCTGTGATATTTAAAGGCCTTTTGACAGAATAAGGATTTAATTAATCTAGAAATAAATAAAAAACCCGAGGCTTTGATCCAACTTCTACCAGCCATTTACCAGCTTGGACTTATTTATTTAGCTTTGTCCTGAAAGGGGTCACGGGTGACTGGAGCCTATCCCAGCAGCTTTAGCACCTTTGTTAGTGTGTTACCATGGGCTCGAGTTGGCAGGGGTTTGAACTCGCGACCCTTCTTGCTTTAAAGGCAAACAAGGCAAAACCAAGACTTATAACAAACCAGGAATAAAAGCGGGACTAAACCAGGTGAACCAAGAGATTTTGATTTCAGCCTGTTTTTGGACAACCATTTTAAAAAGAGAACGATATTATATACCTATAACGTGTATAATGTTGCCATGTATTGAGCAGCCCTAGCAGCCTATAGATACACTCTCTATATTATCTGACATTAATTCTGGGCAGAGTTTGATTACAGAAGGATTTTAAATTCACTTTTTTTCTGCACTTGCTCACATAAACTCTTTGTAGTTAGCAGAGACCTCAAGCTACAAAGTGATTAGGATCTATTGATGGTCCTTCAGGTAACACATCGTTATCTTATCTGTTCTTTCACAAGAGGTTTTTACTGGCCTTAAACAGAGCTTTATCAAACCTTTAGCTTCTAGAAGCTCATTTGAATTGGCACAATTTCAGTGAGTTCACATTGTAGGTTTTTGCCACAAGGGGCATAGCTACCTTTTATTGTAACACAGAAGATTTTATTTTTTATATTCTTGGTGTAATTTTGATGGGTTCAGTCCAGATATCTGGTAGTGTGCCCCGCACCTGATAGTAACAGTGAAGTATCTGTCAAACTGGGCTGAATTTGTCTTTAAACCGTTTGTCTCCTTGTTTTACATCAATTATCTATATCTATGGCTTTAGAGCTATTCTTGTAATCATTTTCAGTGATGTTTTGTGGAGTATAAAGTTTCATAGTGTTGCTTTCCTAACAATACTACAAAGCTCATCAAAATCTGTTTATTGGAGTCCCTCATACAAAGTAAAATCTCTAATGTTACAAATGTTAAACTCAGTTCCAGGTCGTTTGCAGATTTGGCGGCGATGACATTTTCCCTGATGCTGTGGAGTTTCTCGTATGTTATCTTCATTTCGAGGGGTCAACACGTTTTATCCTCCACATCTAAAAACAACAGAGTGCGATAACGACGATGCAGCAGAGCGTTTGTGTCCGGGAAATGTTTAGAGAAGCTCTGCTCTGCCGTGGGACTGAAAGAGCTGATAGTGATATTAACATGCTCTCTCAGCGCTCGCTGCACAAACACAGCAGCACTGCAGTGGCACCACCGTCAAAGAGACAGAAAATACTTCGGAGAGGGTGGTGCACTGAAGTTATGATTGAAGTTTAATGGGTATTAGTCTTTAATATGAATCGTCTCAAGTATGACTTATTTTTAAGGCGGCATGACATTGAAAATAATGCGAGATACAATAACTATTTAGGGAAAAAAAGTGTAATGATCTAGAGTAACTTCCACTCGTCGAAACAGCAGCTACATCAGTGTTAAAGATTACACCAGGACCAAACCAGGATCAAATGGGTTTAAACTAGGACTAATACAGAATCAAATGGGTCTAAACCGGGATTACATAGGACTAAATGTAGGAATGAACCAGGTTTTAAATTGGGACTTTTTCATTTGAAAACTTCGTTTGGACATTTTTGACAGAATACTATATTGTGCAGCTCAACTTCTTTTGACTTTTGACTTTTGACTGATATTGTTTTAGACCAGAGGTGCTCACACTTTTTCAGCAGGCGTGCTACGTATAAAATGACCAAGTCAAAATGATCTACCCACTACAAAAATGCAAAACATAATTTTATTTACAAATATATTGAGGATTCTTTATATGTACATTGTATGTTGATGTACCTTTTATAACCGTATGAGCCAATATTGCACAACACAACATAATTAAATATGTCAAATTTTTCTCATGACCTGAGTTTACTCTGAAGACCTGCACTGAATTAATTACCAGTGTTACAGCCACTGGAGGCAAGGTGGCTTAAGTGTCTTGCCCAAGGACACAACGACATTATGAACTGTGGGGAGAGTGGGAATCGAACCGCCTACCCACTGAGCTACTATATGTCAGTTCCTAGAGAGACATGTACTTTGGAAAGTCTTGAGTCTGCAATTCTTTTACAAAGGCTTTCTCTTGGTTGTCATCTTTAACATATTATATCCCACACTTTTTCAATTGCTTTACATTGTTTAAAATTGCTGCATTTATGGTCTCCCTAAAACGTCCTCGTTTCTCAGTATTATGTTTTTTTTCATTTTTAATTTAAGATAATATATTATCAGGGTTTAACATGGCTTGCAAGTGAGATTTAACATTACTTTTAGTTTTATTTAAAAGCTCAAATATATCTTTAGCTAAGGGTTACATTCCAATGGTTCTTAAAAGCTTTCCTAACACGGCCACTTTTATGTGAACATAAATACAGTTTCATAAGCGTTTCATTTATATTTAAGAGACAGTACACGGCTCAATTAACTACTTTGCTGCTGTGTTAAGTTTGACAAAAGAAGCTGTATTTTTAGTGTTATAAACTGTTATTGGCAGCCCTTACTCACATGGAGTCAGTCATGTGGAGTGTTAAGAGAGGAAGGTCATCCAGAAGAACATGTACAAATATCTGAGATAGGCTGCTGTTTATATGGCAGCACTTCTTGCATAAATGACAAATGTCTGCTACCAGCTTCTTGTTTACCTGACAACACTGTTCAGAGGGTCTAGGACAAACATAAAAACTGGCTTTATTGTGTAAACTATTTGAAAATTCTCCAGTTTGCAGCATTTCAACTGAAAAACATCAATGTCCCAACACTGTTTAGTTGCTTTTTACATTTAATGCATCTCTAAGTCTACTTTTTGGAAGAGTCCCTCAGTTGTGACCAACCTTTGACCCGTCCGACATGGCGGCATAAGAACATGGGACCTTTATCCTACTGGACCAGTATTAACTGTTCTTATCCTAATGTATTGACTCTTACAAAGCTCAATAGTTCATGTAATAAAAGCCTTAATTCTAGTTTCTTTTCTCATAAATTGTCTCTGTTTAAATCCAGTTAAATGAAATAGTTTGTTACTGAAGCAGACTGTTTTCCCAGCCTGACCCATGAATCAGCAGAGAGCAGGAGAAATGGGGTTAGTCTGCCTTTATAAAGAAACATGTGACTCAGGGCCTCTGTCGACGAGAAGAGATGGTGTCTTTGATCGACTCAAGAGTCTGACGTCTGCTCATCCTCCCTCCCTTGTATTTCTTCTCTTTTTTTATTTATTGAAGACAGTAACAATTTGGTTCTCTGTGCTTTTGCTCAGTTATATGATAATTAACACTACTTTTTTCTTGTTTAGTTCTGATTACATTTTCAATATCTCAGTTTTCAAAACAAGCTTGTGCATTTTGGTCTGGAAATATTAACTATAACTTGTTACCTGCAGCAGTCTTACAGTAAAGCTAACATGCGTCACCGCTGTTATTAAAGCAGATGTGGGGAAATACAGTATGTTGGAGACGCTGATCTGAACAAGTACATTGTGTGTCAGATCCCTCTGTGAGCTATAGATGTAATTAGGGCTAGATTTGATTTGAAACTCAATTTAAACGTCAGGAGTTGCATTCAGATACAGTGTTGTAGCCTATTTATATCTTAATTATCCATTTGTCAGTAACTTTGATGGTTCTCACAACTTGATCTCTTCTGGTTTTCAGACGTATGTTGAATAGGTTCTGTAATGCTATTGGTGTATGTTGTTGGAAATTATCTGTAAAGGTTCTCATTCGTCCAGGTCATCTTGAAGTAAAGGTTAAAGCAAAAGGATCTGGACTTGACATCAACTGCTATTAGAGCGCCACTAAAAAAATAACACTATAAATCCTAGAATAAAAAAGCTGAAAGATTTGCCTCAAAAACAAATTAGAATAGTACTTGCTAAAACTAAGGAAAGTTTAGTTATTTTTTTTTTGTTTTTTTTATTAAAAGTGTCTGCTTTTATATGCACAGCTGATTTTACTAAGTGTCCCTTTGTTTGTTTCAAAAATGTAATCTTTTGTTTGTGACCATTTAGTATTTCTCTGAAACAGCTGCTTGGATGTTGAGTCTAAGTTCCTGTTACGTAGCAAGATAAGTCATTAACATAAGGGCCTTTTTTAAAGAAAATGCTGTCCAATTTATGAAGACAAAGTCTCACTGAGGTGCAACTTACAACATACTGTTTTATTATGTAGTATCAGCACTACTCTTACAGAAGAAACACTAGAAAAATCTGTGGCCATTGTTGTTTGAGGGTTTCTAAATTTTCAAAAAAGTGTGCGTTTTTACTAAACCTAAAAGTCAACATTTAAATTTGTATCATACAGAACATTTAACCAACTTAGACCAATCAGAAACATTTAAATATTACGGTGAGTTTGTTGGAGTGACAGTTTTCCTTTTCCACATTTCCTCGCCGTCCTCGCTCGCTGCTGAAACCGTGAAGGGAAGCAGCATCGATGAGACTGCGGTGCTCTATATTGGTGACAGAGCGACAGACAGTCACGTGTCTCTCTGTGTGTTATTGATTCATACACAGGCGGCCTCTCTTTGCTGCCAGGGCCTGCTTCAGTGTGTCGTGTCCCTGACGGCCGTGTGTGTTGTGTTCCCTGGGTTTGTGCGTGTACTGATCCACATTAAGCACATTGAGCCGTGAAGCCTGTAGCAGATGTAGCGACCCTGTAAGCACGTTGGAGCATGACGTGATGCCTGAGTGTTTTGGTGCAGTTGTTGTGGAGATGGATGGCGTCATTACAGAGCCACAGTTAGCTTCATGGCTAATTTTAGCTTCTGGGTTACCTGTTACTGCATGCTGCGCTTTTGTTTGAGGAGAAAGAGAACATTGGCTCCGGGGAGATTAGTATTGGTATATTTTATTTTTAGTGCTCAATGTTAAATTGTAAAGACTGACTGAAATATAGTAAGTAAGCTGGGAGTCTAATAGCATCCTGGCTTGCTATTTTAATGAAAGGGTTATTGAACAACCTGCAGTGTCTTTGATTAAAGCAACTCAATGTCTGTCTTTGTTGCAACTAACTTAAAATGGCCCAAGATAGGAATTTATTTAAATTGAAAGCAATGTCATCTAAAATACACTTGTTGAGTAAGAACTCTAAGAAGCCCTGAAGCCATATGCTGTAGATGTGTTATTTTACCTTTAGTAATGCATATTTAAATCTTCTCAGGCAGCTACCGTGTTCCCGTCTATGATGAAGGAAGTCCTAAAACCATTTGTGTGTAACGCTGGTGCCTTCAGGTGGCCTGTACCAACAACTTTGGGCCTTAGACTAGGTACACCCTGGACACTGGTCTGTTGGTCGCAGGGTTAACACTTAAAGACAGACATCCATTCACTCACTTTTAGAGTTTCCAGTTGACCTGCTCATGCATGTCTTTGGTCGGTGGGAGGAAGCAGGAGTTCTCACCTCTCTGCCCCTGTGCACCCTACTTAAATAAATAACACGGCTATATATCCAGTCACATGCTAGAGATTACCACTCACTGACAGCACACACCTGTAGTCAGTTACCAGTCAGTAAAATTATCTTAATTATTTTTGGTCCATTTATTCATTTGTCCCTTGAACATGTGTTTTGTTCTGTGGTTAATTCACTCAGATCATTAGTTAAATGCTCTTAAGGAGCCTTAGGTTTTACACTGGCCAAGTCTTATAACAGAAAGTGCAGTAGATTTTACACACGTATTTTGAGCTATTGGAGTTTACTGGTCAAAAATACCACATTGTTTTTTTTGTTCTTATTGAATTAGAAAAGTTGTCTTCATCAGTGTTTTCAGTGTCAGTTTTATTTGTTCACATTACAACACAACTTTAGGTTTTCACACTAAAAGGGGAATATTTAATCTGACTTGTAAAAGGTTAATACTGTACTGCAATAGAACAACCCAGGTTTGTCCAAGCCTAACCTTAACTTATTCCTTCACACGCTGCTGAATTTTCAGTCACTTGTTCTGTGTAATTCTGGCTTACATCAAAAAGTCTTTTTTTTTTTTGCTCCATAAAAATAGCACATTTAATTGATCAAACTCAGTAGATTTTAGCACCCTCCGAAAACAATGACCAAGATCGTTATTAGCCTTAATAAAAAGCCTTGTTGTAAGTGCATGCGATCTCTGAGCTCATAGTGCCGTCGAGGAAGACGAGCAGTTTGTAACGAGACGAGTGGGACATGGCATTAGCTAAATGGTCATCGATCTGTGGGGATTTCAGGTCATAACCTTTTGAGCGATGAGAACACAAATGAGTCAACAGTGAAAATCAAAACATCTGGGAAGTGGTGTTTTCTTTGGATGCAGTTTATGAGGACGATCGATGCAGTTTAAACAGTTTGTCATCCATCTTTGATCCAACACACCAGGATCAGAGAAATTCTCATATTTGGACTTGAAACCAAGTGTATTATTATTTTCTTTGTGTTGGGCATCTGTGAGCTTTTTTCACAAAAGACAAAAGCCAGGTTGAGGCATGGTATAAGACCAGGACGATGTGGCCATGAAAAGCATTTTTGAATAAGTTTCAAAGGTTAATACGTTTTTGTTTTAGAAAATGGACACTTTTAGTTGACTTTAGGTGAAAATGTATATGATGAGGTAGTTTTAAATGTGGGTTAGTTTTAGTTACTATTCAGCTGTGCATATTTTTCAGGTTATATTTTCTTTCCCATTTGTTCTGCTTAAATCAGCCTTAATCTTTTGAACATACAACATCTATTTAATGTACATATGATTAGTCAGTTTTCTGCAGAAGCTGTTTTATTTATTAATACACATTGCTCACATACAGCAAAAACGATAAAATAAATGATGTTACTATGTCGTAAAGCCTATGGACTGAAATTGTTTAGTTTAACAAACAATAACAAAAATACAATTTCAGTCTCGTCAAATAATCACAAGGTTTACTGTGGTTTCAAAATGTCATGGCATTAAAAAAAAAACCTAAAACGTTCTGTCATGCTGTTGCTGTACTGTGAGCTAATGAGTCTTCTCTATTTAACTTATGGCATTTTTTAAATATTGCAATTGTTAGTAATTTACATCACAGACTGAAACAATCATAGTAGCTTTTGGGAAAACTAAGGAAAGGGAGAAGACAGAGTTGGAATATTCAATGTTGTAAATGCAAGACCATCATACCATCGTATTTTTTTTTTTTTTCAACGTTTTCATTAAATCAACCTGGCCCAGGTCTATCTGTCTCCCAGTAAATTTGTATATTTTTGCCCCTTTCCTATCCATTAATCAGTGGTTGGTAGAATTGTCACAGTGAAACATTAGTTGTAGGAGACTGTGTTGGATCGAGAGGTGTCTAATGTACTGTGTGAGACACTGTGATTGTCACGTTGTTCCTGAAGGATTTTCACATTAGGTGAGGTTTGTGGCATCATGCAAATGTGTCCTAGTTGGCCGTCACTGATTCTCTTGTTACTTGCTGCTTCTGTGAGTGGCCTACTTAAAAACCGTCCATGTCCTTCTTCGTTTTTCAACACAAGGCTTTGAATCGAGTCAAACTGTTTCCTTACGGATGAATTTCTAAGGTTGATTCTGCCCTTGACAGGACATTCTTCTGGGTTTTCATCAGCCTGGCTTTTACTGCCAACATTAAATGGTCTAAAATGCTCTCAGTCTGCTGTACTAAATTTAATTTACTTGCATTCCTTTTTTTCATGCCCAGGTTTGAGTTGGTACCATTTACAATGAAGAATGAAAGCCAGCAGGGTCAGGATGTAAATCCGTTGCTCCGGTGGAAGCCTGAATAAGTAATAAGGCTCCTTTCATGCCATCGTGCCCTGTGAGGAGGAGAGTGCTTAGTAAGCTCTGGTTTGGTCCTTGCAGCACAGCAGGATATGGCCTCAGCTCTCACAACCTCTCATCTCCAGCTGCTTCCGTCTGAAACGGATTTAAGCCAAATTAAATGCAGTCATTTAATTTGGTGTTTTCTTATTTAATAGGAAAATGCCCCAAGTTAATGGCCATTATGTTCAGCAAATAATGCACCCAGATCTCCACTTAACTGTCATGATGGTCTGTTAAAAACTTTCATATACTTTTGATAAACACTTGATGTGATGATGCCAGGTTTGACGTAAACCTCTGTTTGTGCTGCTTCTGAAGAGTTCTGTTCATTGTTCATAAAACTAACAAGCTTGATTAATGAAATACTCCAGTCTTTCAGAACTATACAGTAGGTGTGCTTAATACAACCTGATGATGATGGCTCAAAATCTACCAAAATAATTATGTCTTATGTTGTTTGAGGACTACAAATTACAAAAGGATGTTTAATTATTTTAAATGTCATTAACCTAATTTGTCTTCCCAGTATGCCACTGCCCATTAGAGTCCCTTTCTAGTGTTTATCTTATAGGCTTGTTTAAGAGCTTTTTAGATGCTCAGCCACACTTCCTGTTACACTGTGAGGTAGATGAGTAACACAGTTGAGTGAGGCCCAATACTGGAACTACAGTTTTGTTGTTAAACATTGTCTAAACGGTCATCTTTAATCATTAAGACCACCGCTCTGTCTGGTCTATGAGCCATTGTCAGAATAGACCATAGCTCTTACATGAAGGTGGTGGTTTACTGTCTGATTAAAAAATAACCCTAAAAGCTTTGGCGTTTTTATGGTCAATGAGAAACTTTTATTTAAAATTAATGACGGCATTGAATTGGCAACTAAAGGTTTTCATGCTTACTATCCTATTTCTATGAAGATTATTAAAGTTTAAGATTTGATTATATTTTATGATCTGTGGTTTCTATGTCTGTACATTTCTAAATCTCAGGGGCACTGTTTTTAGTCTAAGGTATTACCAAGGAAGGGCCAGTGCTGACCTCTACATTTTCACCTGGGAGTGTTCCACAAGTGGCCAGCGACTGACCTTCACACATGGCCTCCTCTCTGTTTTTCCCACAGGCGACTCTCTCTGGGACTCATTATTCTGCGGCTCGTGTCCTGACAGAAGGCTAATGTTGTTCATCTGGCCTCGTCCATTTGTTTTAATACCTAAGCTTGCATCCCTCTGGAGAAAAAAATTATGTGTTTAGGATTTTTGTGACTTCACAAAGTAACAAAGTAAATGCCCCAGTGTCTTGTCCTGCCCCAGTCTCTTAGGGCCAGGTCCTGCCCCAGTCTCTTAGGGCCAGGTCCTGCCAGGGAAAGTTGTGGTTTGGATATAACACTATGTACATTGAACTTAAATGGCTAATCACTGAAAACCTAAATATTCACTTCCATTTTGAATGTTTTTAATGATAGTAATATGATAGTATTGTCACTATGATGGAAAGTGTTGAATATGGTTGTGGAAGTGCCACCTGTTGCAGTGTTCCTCAGTGTAAACTATGACATTCCTCGTAGTCCGAAACACCTATTGGGTGCTTGTGATTCACAGCAAGTAGAACAACACCATTGGTATTAAATGTACAGCTCATACAAGGTTCACAGCGTCCCCACTGGCCTGGAATAGTACAGCACTATTAACAGCAGAGTGTATATCTGTAAACGTTTGGATCAAAATGCTACTGTTACGTTTGACGTTGTTAGACGCGTCCCATTTTGCAGATTGCATGAATATCCAAACAATTCAGTGGATTCTCTTTTTGTTTTGTCATGTATTTTGTTAATTATTGGGTTTGTTGAATGTGCTTTGTAGTGTATGACCAGCTTTTATAAAAAAGATATTGGATTTGGCTAAGTTTAATGCAAGTTATAGAAATTTTATTGGAAAGGGTGCATTATTAACATCCATTCAATACAGACTGAACTTTCACCCAGAGATAAAGGTGGTCGTATACAGTATTTTCAAACGTTCAGACAAAGACATGTAGCTGTTAATGGAAGACAGTCGGGGGGCCTGTGGCATCAAACGGGTTACCATGGTGACCACATGTTTACGTCCGCCTTGCTGGCTCCCGCAGCTTTGGCACCGAGAGCCAGTTTCCATGGCAACGGCCCTGATACACCTCTCGTTTCTTTCCCCTCCCTCCCGCCCGCCACAGTCTCCCGAGCGAAGAGGGGGCCGCTGAGTTCGCTGTGCATCGCTGGCGTTTTCTGCCTGATACCTGAGCGAGAAGCAGTGTGTCGGCACATCTGCATTGGGCTCACGACACGCTTTAAAACGCTCCGCTGCATAAAACCAGCTCCAACACCTGCTTCATGTAAAGCACAGAGACAAATACAAATGTAGGTTTTCATCAGTTTTTAATTTTTTTCCTTTTTTTTGAAGTATCTCAAAGGGGTTGAGAGGTTTTGATAAATCCCTTTAACAGCTGTTATAACAGTGCAATATTTCTTCAACTGCAAAACAAAGTAATTGCCTGTGACCTAACCTAAAGGCTGTAAAAAAACAAGAGAAGTATAGCTGCTGTATGTTAAAACTGGACTGTAAATGACTGTGGAATAGGCCTCAACAGTTGGTGATTGTGAATGTCGTCTGTCACTATCTGTTTCCAAGTCTTAGCCCTGCAATTAACTGGCAGTCATCAGAGTGTACCCCGCCTCACACTCAAAGCAGCTGCAAGAAGCAGTAGAAAAATAATGAATGAATGAAAGAATAAACTTGGAGAGAAGACCTTCAGCATACACCAGCTTCCAGTTTTTACCGTTGTCTTCCACTGTTTGTGATGGACATTTTTAGGTGTTGGTTTTAGAGCCAATAACAACTCGCCAACAAAAAAGAAATAGCAACTTTACTTCTACGATAAGCAGCATAAGAAAAGAACAAGGCCATGTTTGTGTGTGAACATTCACCTGGAAATCCTTCTTTAAATCTTCTAAGACCTGTCCTCAGTCCTTCGCCATCTCTGGTTTCTAAATACAGTCGAGAGCATCAGAGGGGCCTGCAGCCAATTTTAGACTCTTTTATGACTCTACTCTTCCGTCATAGAAGCCACACACAACTCAAACTGTGAACATATTGATGCCTTTAGAAAACAGCAGTTGGCCCTAAAGACTGTCAACAAGTTTTGGCACAGTGTATTTAATTCAGACCTTCACGTAAAGCATAATGAGGGGATGTTGGCTTTAGAGTCCAAATATATGTCACATTTTAAAGCAAGAGCACAGCTTTGAAAACACATGGACGATGTATGAACTATAGTGTTATGGTGCAGATAAACAGCAGCGCGAGCAGCTGGTGATGCGGCGTGTGTCGGACCGGACGTATATTTAATACCTTGACGACAGCTGTTTGTGCATCTTTACTCAACCTGCCAGGACGCACTCATTAACTCCTTTACTGCGAGTAAAGTGAGTGAGGAAGACAAAAGGATAATATAAAGACCCAATCAAGCAGACCAAAACATGATGGTGATACAGTGAAGATCTGACAGCTGTTCTTTGTTGAAAATTACAGCAATGTAATGAAAAATATTACGGTACATGCATATAGCAGTTTTTCTTAACCCAAGAGTAACTGCAAAAATTTTTTACTTTGTTTTATGTTCTAATTTTATTTGCAAACAGCAGCGAAACACATGAAATATTTTCTTTAGATTTTGTGTTTGGGATTGTGTGCAACTAATATGTAAACTGTTTTTAGATTTAAGGTATCAGTGCAGTGTTGGACAGTTTATCGTAATGATTCATGTCATTTATAAAGTTCACTTATATCCCTCAAAAGCCTCAAAAACTAAACTCACCTAAACTTTTTAAAAAAAAAAAAAACACCCTAAAAAAGGTAGTTAAATAAATAAACAGATTTAATTTTGAAATGATTTTATCATTAACTTGAAGGAAAGCTTTGGTGTGTTCTTTTTTTATTGGCCAAATATTTTGATGTGTAGTTCGTGATACCAGACCATTATCCCAGCGTCGTGGTAAATGTTGTTGCACTTGAAACCCATGGAACAGTCTGTATCGGTATCAAACAAGGTATAATGTCTTCATTGGTAAATTTAAGTGCTGCTGTTCAACTGCAGTGCTTGAGTTTATATTCTGGAGGCAGCTTACTTTATCATTATTAATGTAGTGAAGAGTATTTAATAATTTAAAATACTGGTTGTACTAGATTTAAAATTCACACCTTGCGCAGGTTTGATCTGAGCGGCCATTTTGACATCTCAATCTGACAGACGGGTCTAAGGACAGAGGGTGTTTAAGATACCGGAGTACACAAAAGTGCTCTTGTATCTTTGCCTTTGTTTCACAGTGAATGGCAAATTTAAATTACAATTTAAGTCACTAAGCCTCCTGGTCATCAAATTTTTAAATACATTTTCCAGAACAATGGTGGACAGCACTGTATATTCTACTTAGTTATTTATTACTTTGTACTTGTATCTGTTGAAGGTAAACTTTCTTTCACAGATGGTGAGTGTATATTTCTGCCTTTAATTGTTGCTCTCTACCCAACAAACCAAACACTCACTTTAGGACTGACACGGCCCTAAATGTAAAGTGGCTTTTCCTGTAAAGTTGACTAATTGTGGCGCGTGTCCATTACTTTGTGTCTGAGAGAACTGCCTTTTGTCGCTCAGTGTCCATCATTCTCTTGGGTCGATGTAAATCAGTCCCACTCTCTAAGATGAGCTCTCACACACACATGCTGTTTCTCCGAACCTCGTTGACTCCCGTTCGTCAATGCGACCTTCAGACATCGGAGGTTTTTTAAAGACATCTCAGTGGATGTTCACATTTGAATAGGTTTAAACCAGAACTGAATTGTGACTGTTTATAATATATTTAATAGAAACAATATACACATTTTTTTATTAGTCTGAACTTAATATACTATACCCCTTTAAGCCCCTGACACTTTACAGAAGAATGTAATTATGTAGAGGTAGAGTTATGTTCTTCTTCCAAGACAGGTTTGTGTGGATAATTTGTGATTTTTATCTGTGCTCTTCAAAACTAGAGTTCTGTTTAGTGACTGTGTCGAACAGGTGTTTTCATGTGACTCAATGTTTTTTGAAACTCCCTCAGCTTTACTCCTTTCGTATTAGCTTTGGATCCTTTTCGGACGAGGGAACCCACAGCTTCGAAACTCCCTCCAGTGTGATTTCACTTGATTGGACATAATTTTGTTTTTTGTTTTTTTTACCTCTTTATAAGGCTTGTTCTTTGGTTTTCTTTACGTGGCCCTTTGCGCTGACCCTTTTAAACAATCCTGACAAAGCGGTTAATTATTCTTCATTTAGGGCAGAAGTCATAAGTCATTCATTCACACAAAACAATGTCTGAAAAGTCTTTTCTACACTTTGAATTAAATTCCCAGTGCAGCCTTCTCTGTAAAGCTTTAATTCATTCGACATTTGTGGGGAGAAATATCAGTTTAACTTGAGTCCTGCTTTTACTAGAATTTAAAAAGGGTCTCTAATGTAAGGCAAATGTAACTCTTAGCTGGTCACATCATGTAAGGGCATCAGTAAGGGCAAAATATCACTAAATCCTCCATACACTACACAGTTGTTTCCAGCTGACATTGGACTTCAATATTCAGTGTCTGTCGATAAAAGTCTCACTGTGTGACCTTGAAATTTACAAAAAGCTCTTTCATGCAAATGTTAAAACTCATGATTTGATGTGGAAAAGGAATAAAATGGAAAATTGTAAAGCGGTGAACACTTTTGATTAAAATCACCTTCAAACTTGATGAATTGAGAGCAGTTTTAGTTGGAGTTTCTTTGATGGCTCCGGTGAACTGACTTACTGGTCCATTTCGGGAAACTGTTGCATTTTGTATGAGAAAACCAGATGTAGTTTTTATATTTATGAAACGCCTCATTGTTATGTAATGAATGCCAACATTTTGTGGAACACATCATACTATTCTTTGTCTTGAGCTGGTTATTGGGACAAAATGTTCAACTTCTCATTAGTGGATGCTAATTTAATGTTACAATATTTCTTTGTTTTGCTGCTGCTGTTTCCAATTTGTCTCCTTAACACGGTTCAGTGGAATCAGCCTGACTTCCTGTTGCCTAGTGAGGTCGATAAGTAACAAAACAGGGATGATCTTAGGTTGAGACATTATGTTGGACACTTGGAGAGACAATACTGTCTGTTCAGTCTCTTTCATATTACTTTCATAATAGTTTATTGACATTTCCACAAACCTTGCTTTGGTTTACCATTCTCTAGAAATCTGACCAATCATAGCAGAGTGGCCTTAGAGGGAGGAGCTTAAATAGCCTGGCCTGCCATCCTAATTCTTTATTCCACAGAGCTCCTGACTTTTTGTGAGGTTTGAGTCAAGAATTGTCTAAAAGTGGCTAATAAACCTTGCATAAACACAATTTTTCATTTTATAAATGAGTTGAAATGTACACTTGGAACACAAAATTAGCAAGTTGCATCTCTTTTAACCCAGTTGCTTTGGTACAAAAACTCTAAATCTAAATACTTTAGTAGAAGCTGTTTTACCAAACTCAGCGAGGTCACATTAGTGTCTGCGTGAAGTCGCCATAAACCACCTTCACAGACTTAAGTTCAGAAATCAGAAAGTTTGTCTCTTTTTTTCCCTGTGCGAGTTATGCATTAAAGACATCTGTGGTGGAAATCCCCCAACTCTTTTTTTCCTTTGCCGCTGCAGCGAGCTGTTGTAGGACTTTTCCTCTTCGAGATATTATGTAACAAGGAAGCAGCGGAAAGAGCGTTTTACCGTCTACAGCTCGGACAAGAATGTGAGTTCAGAGAAAAGGAGGTTAGATAAACAACAGGAGCACAAATAAAATGGGAGTAACAGGTCTCTGTTCTCTCTGAGCTGGAGAGTACAGAGGACATTTTTTTACATTTAGAATGAAATGTTTGTAAAGTTTATAGTAAAGCATTGGAAAAGGGGGGGACTTTTTCATGAGGTGGTTATTGGAGGGAAGTTATATGGACGCATTTATTATTGGCTGATATTTACTCAACAATTGATGGATATTTTCTGATGATAATCTTGAAACTTTTGTTTATGACAATTCAAAAGAACTTGGAACATTTTTTTAAGGAAACCATGCACTGTTTGACTAAAAAATTGTCACTCTCAATAACATTCAAAGGTTTACTGGGAAAAAGGATGAGACAAAAAACTTCCACTTTCGTGTATCTAGTCTTATTTTTCACCATATCTTCCAGTACTAGATTTAGATTTACAACAAAGCCTCTCAGGAGTCAATCTCACGTCCTCCGTCTACTTAGATCATGAAACGCACAGTTACAGTATATCCAGGGCTTTTCTGTTGAGACAGAGGCCTACTGGAGCTGAGCTGTCAAGTGTCGACTGTGTCAGGTCAGTTAAAGGGCGCTAATGGTTTTGAGACGACGGGAACCATCAAAATTCAACCTAACTTGATGTCTTTTTTTATGGCACAGAAGAAAACTGAGCTATCATCGGCAAAACGGACTCTTTTCACCGGAGGATGATCTGAATACAGTGTCTGTAAAAATAGTGTTGTAGGGTGTAGCAGGCATTACGTAATACACTGAATATGTCACTTACATGTCAGTTTGTTTGATTGTCTGCTGTTTTTGTTTCACCTGCCATTATTCAAGGGTTAACATATAGCAGCTTCTTCCAATATTAAAGAAGGTCCCGCGTGTTTATAATTCTGGAGTATTTGCTGTTGTTGGGTTTTGATTGGAGGAGAGGGAGGACTACACAGTTAATGTGTGTGTAAGAGCTGGTTACAAAGAAGGTAACAGTTTGTGAATAGCTCGAGGCTGAAGTCTTGCTCTTCTGTTGTAAATGAAAAAACCTACTCTGCACTTTTTTTCTGTTTCAAGCTCGGCTGTTTCAAGCTGAGAAACACAGTAACTCCAGCTGCAACCACACCAATTAAAAATGAAGGAAAAACCTTGTCATGATGTTGTTCTATATAATATTAATAAATGTAAAAGTACTTGTAAAAGACAAACTTTTCCATTTTCTGACATTTCTGTTTTTTTTTCTCTTTTCTTTCTTACAGATGTTCAGTGGTCTCCTGAAGCACACCGCACCTTCGGCCCCCACAGCCAGCGCCTCTTCCTCTGGCTCGGACCAAAACAGCAGCAACGCACAAACCGCACTTCCCACAATCCCGCGGGGCCACCTGGTCGTGGGCCCCAAAGACCAGCTACGCCTCCTGACGCCGGTGGGCAGCTCGGTGACGTCTAATCACTGCGCGACGGTCAAACACTCCCTGAGCGAGGAGGACGATGGCGGCGGAGGAGGAAGAGTCAAGAAGAAACGGAAGAAAAAGGACAAACGGGACAAAGCGGAGGTGTTGGACGGAGAACAGAGGGGGAGCAGTAAACCAAAGAAACGTAAAGAGGAGAAGGACACGACGGCGGTGACTGGGAGAAGGGTAAAGGAAGTGAAGGAAGTAAAGGAGAGGAAGGAACGTAAGACCAAGACGAAGGAGACAAGGAAGGACAATGGGACACAGCTGAGACATGTGGCGTGTGCAGGGAACGCTGTGGGGCCCGGGACGGCAGCCGTTCCTGTTAAAATCCCCGGGAAAAGAGGACGCAAACCCAAGATCAAAGTCCTACCTCCTTTGCCCCCAAATCAAGGTAATAACCGCTTTGACTTTTACGCTTTGAACTTCTCAACATACGATGTTATGTCTCGGTTAATTAATACTGTTTGTTTTTATATTTATTGTGATATTTACCGTTCTTCTAGCCTAAAGACATTCCTAAAATTTACCCCTAATGTAACACTTTTTATCAGAATAAGTGGAGTGTCTCCTTAATGAATTCAGAAACATTATGACACAACCTTTTAAAGTTAAAGCACCTCTTCAGCTGCTTTAAGTGGCTTTATGTGCCTTTGTCATTGTTTATCTGGGTTTATTTCTTTTCCAGTTGCATTTGTTGAACCTTTTTCTTGAATTTGTCTTGAAGACTGAGAACCTTTACAGACAGTTGTTCCTAGTAATATTGACATAATGTTGTTTGGCTTCTATCTGTATATTGTAGATAAAAGTGACCTTTTGCTAAATGCTTAATTGAATACAAACACTTTATTACAAGAATAACTGAAGCCAAGAAGTTAAAGACAAAATATTATTGGAAAAGTGGATAGCCCTCCTGTCTCACAGCGTAAAGGTCATAGGATCGATTGCCCAGTGCCAAAGGCGTTCTCTAAGCACTTCTTTTCCTACGTCAGCTTACACGTCAAACTGATGAGAGATGCAAGTGGTTCATCAATCAACTGTGGTCAACAACCGACAGTGTTAACCTGAGTAGCATAAAAAGACGAAGGAAAGTAGAGTGCGATAAAGTTTGAGAGCCTGAGATAATTTATTAGCATACCTTTTGAAGAGTTCATTTGAAAAAGCAGATAATTCTTTTTTTTTTTTTTTTTTTTTTAATTTTCCCCAAATCAATTTGATTTATTTTTACTATAGGTGATCAATCAGTCAGACCAAAGTTGAGTGGCTTTGACAAATTAGGACCCACTAAAATAGATTTGGGCTTTGAAATCAGCAAAATTCAAAGAATAATTACAAGCCTCAGTTAATTAATTTCCAAAATGGCGGTTATCTGTTTTTGCAAATAAACCTTTAATTTTTTCAATAGCTATCCATGGGTTTCAGAATGGTCAAAAGTCCTCAGAATGGCGTCCATAACAGGAAAAAGTCACGTGAAACATATCTAACTGCTATGAAAGAATATTATATTACGACTCATTTCTTTGGAGGGTTCCCTACGATTTTTGGACACTGTCAGATTTTTGTCATGAGATCAGCTGGCAGTTGTCTCGGATTATACATGTTGTAGGTTGTTGATGGAAAACTGAATGTGGGGAAAAATAATCATTGACCCCCTTTTACGTGTCCCCCTTTTGTCTGTCACCAGTATTTTCTTTTGTTCTGAAATGGTGAAAATTGCTAATAACTGAACCAATAAAGAAAAGGTTACATCTTTTTCTGTTTATTAGAACTCTTCATTTACACTTTTTTTTTTTTTGTAAATGGAGAATGTCTAAGCTCTTTCACTGACGAGACGTGACGCCTGTGCCTTCTGCTCTCAGCTGTTTGTCAGATGTGTTTGTGTTTGGTGACAACAAAAGGAAGTCTTGAAGCAGAGGAGCAGCAGTGGGAGGTTTCAGAGCTAAACACTGTGTGCAGGGTTTGTCCTTAAATGTCCTCAAATCTCTCTCAGACGCGTCGCCTTGAATGAAGCTCATGACCGTGGGATTTTTTTTTTTTTGCATTTAATTGGTGCTGCTCATAAGTGTTTGTGTGCGGGGGAGGGGTGTGATCATTCTTCAAAGATGGGAAACGTGTTTGATGCTAGAAAATGTAAATCGGTGCTCTCGTGTTGATAATGTTCCTCTTCACGGACACAAAAGACGCTCTCCAGAACAGGTTTAGATAATGTTTGATTTAAAAGTCATACAATCTTAAAAAAAAAAACAAAAAAAACAAACGAGATTGTCAGAGAACATGTCAAATGCCACTTTCTTCCACTTATACTTGTTAACACAGGTTTAGAGTTTTACTATTAGTATCAATAATACCCCATTTGATGACGTTTCCCTGACAAAATGATGTCTTAGCCTTAAATGAACAGAATTAGTTATGGATGTTTCAGCTCAAATATTCCTCACTGCCACTTTTCTGTTGTGACCTCTTTTAATTCAGTGTAATCTTGGCTAAACTTTGTCAAAACGACATTTCTTCTATGACACATTCTTTAAGTGATTTGCACCTGGGATGTTGAGGTGTTGACTTTGTTTTACCTGTGACAAAGTCATGGGTTTTCTGTCCAAACCACATGAACAGATTTGTTTGTGGTGGAAACATGATCTGACTTTAATCTGTCCAAAATAAACCCAGTTGTAGTGTGAGTGTTGTTGCTCCTGTGTGCCAGGTGAGCTTTACAATGGTTTGTTTAAATTGTCCTTTTTTGTTTTATCTGCAGCTCATCCTGTCCAGTGTGTCCCCACAAAAGTCCAGATCCAGGTCAGGGGCAACGGTCCAGCCAACAGCAAAACCCCGGCCTCGTCAGCTCCGAAACAGCGTGGACGAAAACCTAAGTAAGACCCTGAGCTCATGAACAAAGACAATGATGATTATTTATGGCCATTTTTAAACAATGAAAAATGAAAGAAGCCATTAAACATCTCTCGAAGTGAACAATAATGGAGTTAAAGGAACATGGCAGCAGTAAAAGTGTCAACCTTCTGAAATTATGCATTTCTTCTCCGGGCGACTCGACTGCTAATATTTCACTTAAGGGTTATGTCCTGTCCCTTTTCATTATTAAAGTATAAAAGGAACATTTCATTCAGACATTTAGACCCAAGACACATGAGTATATTACATGACACAGCGGAAGGAAAAGAAGAAATTAGTCACCGCCATTTTGTCTCAAAGAATAAACTTCTCACTAATGCTTACATAAATGATTTTTACTCTGTCCAAGTCCAACCTGTGCTTCGTTTTTGGCAGTTTTCTCACACATTTCCGTGACAAAACTATTGCTCTGTGAGAGTTTTTAAATAGATGCTCTTTTATGATGGGATCACATGTGCTAGTGTCAAATATCACCTCCTTGCTCTTCATGCAAATAAGATGCTCTTGAGTTTAAAAATGTTCTCATTTTGTTCTATTATTATGTTTGGAGTTGATCAGTTAGGTCTGAGCGGGAAAAGAGTCATGCGTTCTTCAGTGAGCTTTTGGTGTTTTAACATGTTGCTGCTGTCTGAATTTTATACGTGTTTTTTTTAGTTGGGAGTATTGCAGTTGTTCTTCTTTAGTTAAATGAGTAAATTACATTAAGTTTTATTTTTGTGGTTCTTGCTTAGTCAAACCCAATAACATTATATGAAATTGTTTTTTTTTTTCCGCCGATGTATTTAGGAACATTTAAGCAGCATATCTTTCTCGTAATCTTAAGAAAATTCAGAATCTGTTTTTATTCCTTAAGCTACTTCACTGCATTTTATAGCTTGCACCTCAATGGAAATGTGCACACATTATGATACTTTTACAAAAGGCAAAAGTGTCTCATCTCAAGAAAAACATGCAACAGTAATAAAAAATTATTGGGCAAAACAAAACACGGCTTTTTGTTGGGCTTTAATTTGTTTAGGTTTTATTAACGTTAGGTTTGAACCTATCTTCTTTATGAATGCTGTTTAGTTTGTCTCATTATATTATAACAGAAAGAACCATTTTTTTGTCAAAGTTGATGAAATGAACACTCATAATACATCACTCTATACAAAATGTACAAAGTTATACTAATTGTCTACAGGGCATATCTTGAAATATGTTCACTTATGTTTCCTGTTTTTGTCATTAATGTAGTTCTTTGAGGGTTTTCTAATTCTTAATCTAGTTGCTCCCTAATTAGGATTTTTTTATATTAAAGCTCACTCTATTCTGGTGCCATAGTTCCTTTATTTAGAACCTCCACATGAGAAACCATGATCTAAATCAGGCTTGAGAAAAAACACTTGAGTCTGTTCTCAGCTCCTCATAAAGCCTTGACTAAAAACTTTCCTGATCTCAAACCCTGTCCTGGTCTGGGTCTTTTCTCAGAGATCCTGGTTCGCTGCCCGTGGAGAAGAAGAAGAAGGGGAAGAGGAGAAACCAGGAGCCTGTCCCGGAGGCAGTGGAGAGCGATGACACTACCTCAATGTCCGGCCTCACTCTGGGAGGAGAGGACAGCCAGGACGCTCTGGACAGCACGGTGAGTGGACGCTCCACTGTGGACACGTCTGTGTTTGTGTCCCAGTAAATTATAGGAAATACTTAAGAATCCTAAAGAGAAAATGTTTGGTTACTGTTCCAAGGGAAAAGAAATACAATAAGAGATCCACCCGTTAGTGGCCAGCCGTCCTAATTCTGTTTCTATTTTGTACAAATAATTAGTTTGATTTCAGAGAGACAGACATTCAACCAATCAGACAAACCAAGCGTCACATACAGCCTCATTTTTGGTAAACGGTTATGATTGGTCGGTTGTATTAAACTTGATGGACTCATGTTTTATGGAAGGGGGTTCCAGACCCACTTCACTAATAAAGTGAAAGGGTTTTGGCTGGCCAGGTTAAACAGACAATGGACTTGGGGCAGTCTAGTCACGTCAGGATAATAGAACTTTTTTTTATCTCTATTTATATCTGTAAACAATGCTTGATCAAGAATACTATATTATTTTTATTTTATTATTTTTTAACTTTAGATACTTTTAGAATTTTACACAGGGATCTTATAAATGACTTTCATTTTTTTCTTTTATACTTGAACAGTGTTTTCTTGGTGACACACACATTTCTGCTTTATTCTCACTCTTTTTGCCCAGTTATGAATGTTTTTATTATTGTCTTTTATTGATTTTTTCTCCCTGTGTTCCTCTCTGCCCTGCAGAAGCGGCGTTCGGGACGGCAGGTTAAACGGAGGAAGTATAACGAGGATTTAGACTTTAAGGTGGTGGACGATGACGGAGAAACCATCGCTGTCCTCGGCGCCGGACGCATCTCGGCACTCAATGCTACAGCTCTGGCGTGGCAGGCTGAGGTAAACACACACACGCATGTTGCCTTTGCCCTTTAGTGTAGTTTCTCATCAATATCCCATCCTCCTATCATCATGTTTAAAGGTTATTCATTCAATCTTAATCAAGGACTCGCTAAAGTATGAATGATTCTGAATGTACTTGGTTATAAATGTATTGAAGTATATGTTTTCTTCCATTGTTTCTGCTTCTGTCAGGAACCACCTGAGGACGAGGCCAACATCATCGAGAAAATCCTGGCTGTCAGAGCGGCGAAGAAAGAGGTAAAGTACAGAGGAAGACACAAACACTAAGTTGTATCTAGAGTCCCAGGGCTGGATGTTTTCAGGAGTTGACCTTTCACATTATTCTATTTTTGGAAATGCTATAAAAATAGACTGACACAAGGAATAAGACATGAATAAATGAATACGCTAAGGCTGACGGTGAGAGTGTGTTTGTCAATGAACTGGATCGTGAGACGGTCTAGGTTTTTGTGGAGTCACAGCTAAACCTGAAAGCTCTGTGCAGGGAACAGTTAAGCCATTTGTTTAAAAATGTGTTTCCCTTCTTGCTAAACATTTTTTAAGACTGCTGTTTTGTCTTTATGTCCTATTCCTTTTTAAATATACTGTTGTTGCAGTTTTCATTTTTTTTTCTTATTTTAAATTGTCTGATTTAAAACACTGCAGTCTTTACCTCAACCTTTAAATTAATTTACTGCACTGAACTGTTCTTAAAAGTGTGTCAGAATGACCCGACCTGCTTCTGGTCAATGATGTAAAAGGTCAACCCTCTAAAGCCCTGGATCCTTGGGTCAGTAAATCCATTTCCTTTTGTGGTTGTAAACTGAGACAACAGGACAGCAGTGCTCCTGAACATGACTCTATGAACCATTATGATCTTTAAGGCCCCCTCACTTTAAGTTCACCCAAAAGTCTTTTTAATTAAACGCAACATAGGACCAGTTTTATTGATCGGATCGCAGTGCTTTGTAAAGATTTATGAAATGGGCATGCTTCTAAACATGGAGAGGTGTGAGGTGATGCATGCATATACTGTGTGTTATCTGTATTCACTTCCTGCTGCTCCAAAAAAACTAAAATGTGTCCCTTTAGCACAGCCTTCACAAACCTATGTTTACTGCTGTTGTGACAGTCCAATGCTTTTAACATTTGTCACTGTATTCTCTGTAAAAAGTTCAGAAAGACCGATATGACATCCACCGCCAAAACAAAAGATTTAATATTAGGCAGCTGTATTCCAATCGTTAGCCCTAAAGACAAATCAGAATCTACAATTAAGTGAAAGAAAAGCCCTTTAAACTACAGTGTCCAATTTCTCTCCATATTTAATTGAAGCTGTGTGAATTATAATAACATCTGTTTCCCTCCAGTCTTCATCATCAGAGGACCAATCAGAGGAGACGGAGGAGTTTTACGTCAAATACAGAAATTTGTAAGTGTCATGATTGCTCATTCTCACTTTTCCACACACTGGCTGGCAGGGTGTATTTTCAGATCTGCTTTGACACCATGTGGGATTATTCGGGTTTGCTGGTAGCACAAAGTCAGCAATTCACCAACATTGATTTGGAACTACTCTGCTGCAGAACTGTGTAATAATAATAATAATAATAATAATAATAATAATAATAATGTATTTTGAATTTTAAACAAAGCGACAAGGGTTTAGCTGTTTTCTTGAGGATATCCTTTTTAGTCTCTCTAGGGTTTTTGTTTGACCTAAAATTTTAATGTTTGACAAACTTAGTATTTTCATGTGTATCATGTATTTGTGGCAAGTGGCTCAATCCTAATGTTACTATTTTCAGAAGAACATTACAAGACCCCAGGTCATGTTTAAATGGCTGACCGAACACTGCATTTACAACAAGACATTGTGGATAAATGCATGGATAGGTAACATTAATATAAAAATATCATCTGACTATTGTAATATTTATTCATATCATTGAACCAATATTTTAGATCTTAGTGCTTTCAAAATCTTTTTACATACTGCATAAAAATCTATAAAGTGAGCACACATTGTAACAATATCAGTAAATCTCAGAAGATGTATTTGACATATCCATTGGCGCTACACAGATATTTGTGATGAAGAAAGCTTGTTTTTACAGTTTAAAGGGACAGGTTACACAACAGAGTCTTGCACCGAAGTCACTTCTATATGTTCTCTTGTTGGTGAGACACGTTCCTCACTGAATCGTTTGGCTGAAGTTGTTCCCAGGCTTCTCTTGTGTGAGTCGGAAGTGTCTGAGCTGGTGCCCGTCAGGCCTCTCTGGAGACCCACTCTTTGTTTTGTGCTTTGTCTCTTTAAGGAAGGGTGCTGCACTGATATGAATGGGTTCTGATGTTTGTAATTTATTCTCACAGATGATGAATAAAACATGGAGCGTGGGCTTCTAGTAAAAATGAATGCTGTATTACACTTTTAAATTCAGAATAATGTTTTCAAACAAAGTAAAAAAAATGTTAATATTTGTAAAATCCTAAAACATAAAGCACAAGAAGAAAAGGGGACTGTATTATGGTATAACACTTAACCGCTGCAGTGACATTTATAGCTGTCCATTTATAGATAGTTGTTTGTGGATATAATCGGCTCGTTGGCATAGTAACAGCAATTAATTTTTCTGTTTTTTATTTTTTTATTTTTTTTCCTTTTCCTTGTTTAAACTTGTTCCTAAAATAATGTATTACGTGTATGTATTAGCAGATGGTTTCTCTCTAAAACATACTTTACTTCATCTGGAAATCATTGGTATCAAAGTATTCAGAGAAGCTTCGTCTCTGCAGGACTATAGGGTTTTTACTATACAGGGTTTATAGCAATATTTAATTAAACAGCATAGCGGATGGAACAGGTGAAAGCTTTATCTTCTGCCTAGATTTATTTTAGAAAGCACTGTTGATTTGTCGACTTTGTGATATTGGTCCCCAGCTTTTTTTTTTTTTTCTAATTTCAAGGGTTCACAACTTTAAACACAATTTATTGAAAAGTAATTTGTGCCAGTTTCAGCAGAAAGTACAAAGACTTTTCTCTCTGGGACACAAAACATGCAGATCTTCTGAATAGTTCGGAGGTCACATTCATTTAATACTTTTTTTGTGTTTCAGGGGTGCAAAAGGTTAAACATAAATCAAAACACTCAAAGCTCTTTTTTTCATACAGAAATAAATTTTGGATATGTTTTGCATAACTTTTTTATTTATTTTATTTTATTTTTTTAATGGTTTTAAATGTCGACCTGTTTTTGCCTTTTTTCGTTTCTAAAACATCCAGCCTATTGTTAATTATGTTCATAGCTTGACTTGTTAATAGGAAACCTAACTTCATCAACTTTTAACTTTTAATCCACAACCACCTTTTCATTATTTTTCAATATGAATAATTTTTTATAGAAAGGCAAGTTATACTGTCTGTTATTCTTATTATTAACACAATAAATCAGGCAAGTCTTCAGAACAACTGGGAAGAGCTTTTACAGTCACACACTGCTTGGGACTAAAATAGAAAATGAGTTTCTATCATTGAAGTGTGTGTTATGTTTTTATTTATTTTTTCCAGTTCTTATCTTCACTGTAAATGGGCGACTCTGGAAGAGCTGGAGAAAGATCCCAGAATCCATCAGAAAATCAAACGCTTCAGGACCAAACAGGCTCAGATGAAGCACATTTTCACTGAGGTGAGTACAGGTGATGCTTGTAGATCTCAGCAGGTCTTCTGGATCTGGAGATGCTTTAGGAAAACTATTTTCCAAAGCTCCTGAAAAGACATGTTGGATTTGGTTTGATATTAAGGCTCATGAGTAACATTAAGGCCCCGATCTTACGCCTCGCAAAAGGCTCTTAGTCAGTGACACATGGCTATTTTTCCATCTTCACCTGACTCAGGTGTGGACAAGCAGCAAAGCACCACTGTGGGCTGTTCTGAGGCGGGGTTTTAGCACAAGGCGACACTCGTGCGTCGAAGGCATCAGAAACGCACTATTTGAGAATTTTAAATGAAACAATTATAAATGAAACAATTATAATATACTTTAGATCATTAATAATGTATCTAAGTTGTATTAATAATTCATTTTTACTAATCTAAATAAAAAGAATAATAGAACTACACGCAGTATATTTAATACATAATCCGGTTATACATAAAACCTAATATTGTATAGTACTTTGTTAAAATTATGAATTAATAAATAACATAAAATAAGTGACAACATTTTACATAAAAAAAATAAACCTGGTTCTAGTAGCATTCCTGGATAATTGTGGAGAGTAAAGTATTTAGTCTATTGTCATTGTGGCTGGATTTATCAAGAGATGGACACTGTTTAACACTGTTTAACACTGTTTAACACTGTTTAACACTGTTTAACACTGTTTAACACTGTTTAAACGCCTGAAGGACGTATAATGGCTGTTTTTAAGCCAAGACCATATCATATAGCATCTTACATCCTCCTTTCCATCTGAAACATTTGTGTTCTATTTAAGATGCATTTGTTTTGTTCTTCAAACATGACGCACATCAGACTTGTGTAAAATAAGATTTATTTATACCTGCTCTTATTTGTAAAATATATGTTATAAGGCTTCTTGGAAATACATGTTCCTTGAGTTTACAGGTGAAATGAGCCAATAAAACATCTAAATGAACAAATACAGACTTTGCTTTCACGTCAGCCAAACGTCTCTTTACACACAACAGAATCTGTGCGATGAGACTTTACAGAACAGTCCCGGGTCTAATGCAGCACGACTCTCACATACAAACATAACATGGTTCATTTTGAGACTATAGCAGGACAAATAAAACCATGACGGTGTCCTACCTCGGACATTTGCACAAATTCAGCTTACATTTACTGATGCTTCTTTTTCAGGTGCTTATGTCCCAAAAAAATAAAACTATAATCGATCACATTTATAGAAACCTGGGTTCAAACGAACTTAGTTATTTTGAGATTTTAGCTTGAATGTGCCGATGACTAAGCGAAAACAAAGGAAACAAAAACATATGGACACACAAAGCAGATGTCTCTAACCAAACTATAATTTGTGTGTCCGCAGCCTGACGAGGACTTATTTAATCCCGACTACGTGGAGGTGGACCGAGTGCTGGAGGTGGCTGTTACCACGGATACTGAGACGGGAGAGGTAGGCGACAGACGAAGTGCTCTCGAGGCGACTCTCCTCTGCTTCGTATCGTCTCACTCTGGAGTCTCCTGTGTGTTTGTGTTTGAGTAGGAGGTGACCCATTACCTGGTGAAGTGGTGCAGTCTGTCGTACGAGGAGGCCACGTGGGAGCTGCAGGAGGACGTGGACCCGGAGAAAATCAAAGAGTTTGAGTTGATCCAGAAGGTGCCGGGGGAACTCAGACATGTCGTAAGTACAGACAAAACAAGCGGAGGCAGTGAGGGAAAATGTATACATGAGAATAAGACGGGTATAAATGTAGTTTTAGGAAGAGAACTCACAAAGTAGGACTCACTTTGGACAAAAAAAACAGATTACAATTTTAGCTGAAGTCTCTTTTCAGTGACTTTGATGCCATTTATGATTTGTTCACTTCAATTATATAGTATTTTAAAGGTAATTTTGAAAGTCGCCAAATGCACTTCCTGGTCAGGGTGAAGTCATTCTGTTCATAACCACAGCCACTGGGCTAGTCACACATTCGCACACATCCACCGATGAAAATAAACCTGAAGAGCAGTTAAAGACATGCTCACACTCACGTTTAGATCAGCAGAGACACATGTTTTCCAGTGATCATTTACTTTTGTGTTGTTTATGCAAAGATTTAGTCCCGTCTCTGTGGATTTTAATTGGATTTCCAACCGATGGACGTATAATAAAGTGCCTCTGGATGCAGTCCCATCCACCCTGTTGAATCTGTTCTGAAACGACTAGATCCATTTACAATAGTTTAAATGTGAGAGGCCTTGTTAAAAATAATAAAAGCATTAAAACATATGTTTTTATTATTATAGTATAAATGAGAAAACTTTGGGTAACATCAAAGAGTGTTGTGACTTGATCCTGTTGTAATGTCTAGTAGTAAATTACGTTATAAAAGAGAGTTTTGTTTTTAGCAAGCAGTCAGGTGTAACAAGAAAAACAGAAAATGATTGTAGACCAGGAAATTCTTAACGTCATTGGATGAATTCAGAACTTCAAAAAATTGTATTCATCCCCTGTGGGCATTTATTACATTTATTTAGTACTTTTAAAAGCTTTTGTTTATTTACACAATAACTCCTGCAAACTCCTTTTCATTATTTTTTTTCTCAATCTCCATTAACAGAATTTAGGAATGGCTGGCTTTAACCCATTTTGAAAGTTAATGTTGACAGTGTCACAGTGTCGGGGTTGAACCTGTAGGATACAGTGGCTGTAGCAGTTACGATGGTTATGTTACAGTGAGACATGAGGCTGAAAGAGATATTAATGTTACTTTAAATGTCTTTAATTCCCAGGTAAATGGGTCAAATATATTGTTCTAAATGAATGTAATCGTTTTAAAGCAGGCCACACAAGTGAGAGAAAGCTTGGAGCTGCATGCATCAAAACAGCACCTCAGTTTTAAATGCACAGCCTTTTTTTAAATGCTTCTTGAGAAGTTGTTTTCTCATTCCTCGATCATTCAACAAATGACACTTTCATTGCCCTTTTGTTTCACATTAAATGCTGTAGGTCTGTATTAAACTTGGATACTATGATGTTGTTGTCATTTTAAAACCACAGTATGTGACCAATTATCGCCAGGACCTTTGGTAAATTAACATCTTATCCCTCGATGTCCTTGGTTAATGTGTTGGATGTAAATATAACATTTGAAAAACTGCTGATTTTATGGTCTGATTGCAAAGTGCAGTAGCCTGTGTCTACTATTTTTTTATCTCTACACATTTGACTTTAAAAATAAAAGCGTAAAAGATATCTGGACAAAGTAATGGAAAAATAAAACTACAATGCAATAGCAATATAATAATGCTGTTGCTATAGCAATCGCCCACATAATAGACTTTGGCTGTGCGTTTTCACTTTAGTATTCAGTCGGTTCTTGTGGCTCAAAGGGCTTTTTTAAAGAGACAAACTTTTTATGGATTAAAAAGTTGCTTCAGTGTAATTTTAGCGATTCATAGTCTGCCTCACATCATCAGTGCTGTGTTTTCCTAATGTTATACAGAGCTTTACCTCGTCCCAACAACACTAAAGAAGGCTATTTTAGGATGATTCAAGGCTCAAACAAACGGTGAACAGACCCATTTCCATTTTGCTCCTGCGTTTTATCAGCCCACAGACATAAGCTCAGCATCATTACGGCTTTATTTTTAATCTCTAGGCCTCACAGAACAAACACAGGCTTTTCTTGTGCTCAGCTGCTCTCCTTGAGACTCTCCACTTGGTCCTTTATTTTCCGCGGCTAATGAGCTTCAACAATGAGTCGGAGATGTAGTCGGCTTCCTCTGCTGCTGTTTGTTTTTGAAATGATATTGACATTTTAAAATTGTCCAAAGTACAAAGAAGGTTCAGAAAACATATCTTCGGTGTGCATTTACAATGGATCTCAAAGTGTCCAGGTCTTTTCTTATTTGGGTGAGTTATGCAGGATCATTTTATATACTAGGAACAATGAAAGATACAAGATAAGACATGAGGATAAACGCTGCCTTTACCATTCATTTAAAGTTGGATCGTGACATGAATGGCTCTGTCTTGTCCATTTCTCCTCCAGAAGTTATGACTGAAAGGTGTATTTACTGTAACTCAGAGCCCTCTGGTTAGACCTTATTATGGGTTTCATAAAGACGCCCACAATTGTAGTCAACAAAGGAGACTAAGAAGTTAAAAGGCTAACCTTAGTCCTGGTATAGTCATTAAGATAGCATGTATAAGAACTGAAACTACATACACTAATAGCTTTGTGTATAAAGGAACATTTTGTATTGCTTACAGGACACTATGTTGTCTATTTTTTTTCTTTTGAAAATCCTTGAAACGTCTACAAAACGTAACGCAAGCTCTGTGATATTTATTCTCTATTGTCTGTATAACATGTAATGAACCCAAATCTCAAAATGAACACTGACCATGATGGACTACATTTGCCATTCCTGTTAGTCCATCTTCTATGATAGTTCTTCCCCTTTGCGTTTAGGGTAGAATTACACCTGAAGTTTATGTTCTTTACATTTGGAAATGTGCTTTGTTCCTCCTTCTCACAGAACTGCTTGGTTGTAGAATAGAAAACGAAAAGTGTTTTTGTTGTGTTTTATTGCAGGAGCGCCCTCTTCCAGAGAAGTGGCAGAAGTTAGAGATCTCCAGAGATTATCGCAACGGGAACCAGCTCCGGGAGTATCAGCTGGAGGGAATGAACTGGTTACTGTTCAACTGGTACAACAGGTGAGTACACTGCGTCATTTGGTGGATTAAGACCGTGTTTCTTTTAAGCACAACTCATTTTCCTGGATTTTATTTTGCAGAAAAAACTGTATCCTGGCTGACGAGATGGGTTTGGGGAAGACCATTCAGTCCATCACTTTCCTGTACGAGATGTTCTCGATGGGGATCCGTGGGCCGTTCCTCATCATCGCCCCGCTGTCCACCATCACCAACTGGGAGCGCGAGTTCAGGACGTGGACGCACATGAACGTCATTGTTTACCACGGCTCTCAGATCAGCCGCCAGATGATCCTACAGTACGAGATGTTTTACAGAGACGCACAGGTAAGACTCAGAGCTCCTGACTCAGGAGTAGTTAAGATAAATGTGGTTTGATTTGAGACAATTTCTAAAGAGATTTACAAATGAGGAGTTACCTAATGTTGCAAAATTAATAACAAAATATATAAATATATACTGTGTGTATACTTCAGGAGCAACCTACCATTACTTTATTTTAAGGTTTTGCAAAGAAAAGGTATGTGACATTAATAGAAGTGCCTACATTCAGCTGCGTCAGTGAGCACTCGAGGGATATAAAAAGTGAGAGCTAGAGGTGACTGTGATTGATTGGAGTCCTCGCGGACAGGATAAGTGGAAAGCTGTATTTACTTCATGTTCTCTAACTGTTGACCGATACGATGATAACATGGTAGAGGCAGTAACCCCAGCCACTCATTCATTAGCAGGAGAAGCCTCTGATTATATCCACCATATTAAAAAAATACAGTTTATTTTGGTTTAATGCTAGATTTACACTGAAGGTGAACAGTACTAATTTAGTTCTAATACACACTTGCAACACTTGCTCAACTTTTCCTAAATTAGGGGCAACATTACAGAACTTACTGCCAATCACAGAAAACAAATATTTGATTGACACCCAAGAGGAACAGGAAAAATTCTCTGTCCGGACTCTACTTTTTATTATTTAGTTCATACTTATTGCTTTAGGTCTTCTTGTTTGCTGCACTGTGCATTGTTTTTTTTTTATCCATTCTTTTTTTTTTATGCAACATAATGATAATGATGATGACGATAATGTAAAAAGCCTAAATGTGACTGGACATTGACAGAAACATTAATCTCAAATTGTGTTTAAAAAACTGACGGACAAAAGAGCTAAAAACAAGCATTTGGAAAAATAGCAAATATGTAATTATTCGAGTAAACATATTGTTTTATAATGGGTTATACTCTCGTTGTTGCCAGGGTAACACTATTCCAGGTGGGCTGAAGTTTCACGGGTTAATCACTACGTTCGAGATGATCATGGCGGACTGTCCCGAGCTGAAGAAGCTGCTCTGGCGCTGTGTGGTCATCGACGAGGCCCATCGGCTGAAAAACAGGAACTGCAAACTATTAGAGGGCCTCAAACTCATGAACCTGGTCAGTCACACTCTCCGTATTAGATGTGTTCTTATTAAAATGAAAGTCAAAACCACTCTGGGCCAGACCAGAGAGACTAAGACTTTCTGCTTTCAAGATTAGGACCAATACTATGTGTTATGGGAATTTTATATATATAGACCAGGTCCAGACTCCTGGAGGTCAGTGTTTGAAGCAGACAGAGTTAGTCCAGTCTTAGACCAGGTCCAGACTCACGGAGGTCAGCGTTTGAAGGAGACAGAGTTAGTCCGGACTTAGACCAGGTCCAGACTCGTGGAGGTCAGTGTTTGAAGGAGACAGAGTTAGTCCAGTCTTAGACCAGGTCCAGACTCACGGAGGTCAGTGTTTAGTGAAGAGACAGAGTTAGTCCAGTCTTAGACCAGGTCCAGACTCAAGGAGGTCAGTGTTTGAAGGAGACAGAGTTAGTCCGGACTTAGACCAGGTCCAGTGTAATACACAATTAAGGATGTATAGAAACCCAGCTATTGTCGATGTGGAAAGAAAAGTCAAAACATTTACTTAATATATATAAATTAGTATCCTGTACTTTTTCCCTAGCTTGACTTCTGCTTCAGTGTCATGTTGCTCTAATAAACCACATTGTGAGCTGTTGTTTTTATACCTTCTCCTTTTAATCTCGTGCAGCGTCCCATATTCTGTGTGTCTTTCTTCCCAGGAGCACAAGGTTCTGCTGACGGGGACCCCTCTGCAGAACTCGGTGGAGGAGCTGTTCAGCCTCTTGAACTTCCTCGAGCCGCTGCAGTTTCAATCAGAAAGCACCTTTTTAGAGGAGTTTGGAGACCTCAAAACTGATGAACAGGTGGGTTTCTGGTTCACACATTTCACCAAAGAGCAAACACAAGTGCTTTTTTTAAACAGCTTTATTTTGTCTTGAGGTATGATGTGGGCATGAAGGAGAAAAACATGTCTTACCTACATTTTTATATTCAAGTGGCAGGCTCTGTCATGAAACATTTACTGCTGTGGATAATGCTTCAGACACTCATGACCTCTGCTCACTCTGCCGTGCTCAGGTGAAGAAGCTCCAGGCCATTTTAAAGCCGATGATGCTGAGACGGCTAAAGGACGACGTGGAGAAAAACCTGGCTCCGAAAGAAGAGACCATTATCGAGGTAAAGCTGGTCTTCTTGTTTACAGGCATTTGTTTGCCACTCTGAAATGTTAAAGCTGTAAAAGCCCTGCGGTCAGTGTTACACATGCTGTTGGATAATAAAAAAAGGGGTTTCAATATCCATCCTCAGGATATCCCATCTGTATCCATCTGTATCTCTGGTTGTAGACTACAAGTTTATTGGTTTAAGCTGTCCATCAGGCATTTGTTGAGCTCTGTAAAAATAGAAATGAGAGCATGATTATTTTGGATGGCTTTTTTTTGACATGCTGTATATTTAAATCAGAGATGACTTAACAAGTGTGTCATAGCAACAAAAACCTTCTTTCACTTCTGCAGCACTTCAGCTTTTAACATTTCCTTTGTTATTGTTTGTGGATATCCCAGTGACATTTGCAAGTGGTTACTATTAAATAATCACTGCTACGAAGTAAACATGAACTTATATTAATAAAAATGATCCGCGTGGTTCAGCTGCCTGTTTGAGTTTTACGATTAAATCAAAAAAGATTCTTGAAGCAACACAAGATAACATTTTACTTCAAAAAGAGCTTTAAAATCAGATTGAATGGTTTATTGTAATGTAACGATCATACTAAAATAAACAGGTAAACAGGCGGGGTATAAAGATAGTAAGGCCCCATCTGATTGGTCATTTCTGGATAAACCTAACCTTGGATGCATGCAACACACAAATGCTTGGCACATTTTTTATTTAAAAAATTGTTTTATTTATTGCACCTCTCCACGATACAGATATCGCATTTACTATTATCATGATGGTGATATTTTTCAATATTTTGTGCAGCCCTAGTATCTAACCTACATATTGATTTATTTAATAAAGTATGAAAGGTGAAAAGTCCAGTGTGAGTTTTGTTGCACATTTGTCTTTAGTCTTTTAGTGGGTATATAGTTTGAATGTGTTGCTTTAACAGAGCACAAATACAGTTTGCTATTATTATCTACATTTACAGTAACATATGTCCAAACAGCGCTGTCTGCAGATAATGAGGAACCAAAACTCACACTGCAGTTAGTCTTGTGCTTCTTTGGTAGCATCAGTGTTGCTCAGAAATGTACTAAATACAAGCTTAGTATTCTTAGTAAGTCTGTTGTTGTTACTTAGCTTAAATTACTTCACACTCTGTCCTGTGTACTCCCATACTCGTATTAATGAATGAGTAAAAAGGCATTGTCAGAAAGTGAAAGGTTTGTTTAACGTAAGGCAAGGCTGTGAACCGTGAATGGATAAAATACATATTATACTTAAATAGTGAATGCAAATACTTTCTTAGGAAGTAGCAGCTAGACAGGAAACGAGGGATAAAGAGAGAAGGCGTTATATTTATTTATGTGGTATGTGCTTAAGGTGAGCCAACTCTATTAACCAAGGCTAATTCAGGAGATTGTTTGAGGACAGGTCAGGGACTATGAGTTCTTATTCTGTTGTTGTGTTTGTGCAGGTCGAGCTGACCAACATTCAGAAGAAATACTACCGAGCCATTTTAGAGAAGAACTTTTCATTCCTGTCCAAAGGAGCGAACCAGCACAACATGCCCAACCTCATCAACACCATGATGGAGCTCCGCAAATGCTGTAACCACCCTTATCTCATCACAGGTCAGGAAACACACATCATGAAACATCTGCGCCGAGACGATAAACACAGGAGTCACCTGACAGATTCAACTTTATGTTTTTCCTGCAGGAGCTGAGGAGAAGATCCTGGAGAGTTTTAGAAAGAGCTACAGTCTGGACGCGCCGGACTTCCAGCTGCAGGCCATGATCCAGGCGGCCGGTAAACTGGTGCTGATTGATAAGCTGCTGCCCAAACTGCTGGCAGGGGGCCACAAAGTCCTGGTCTTCTCCCAGATGGTCCGCTGTCTGGACATCCTGGAGGACTACCTCATCCAGAGACGGTGAGAGAAACGATTCAGATGCTAAAGTAAACGTTCAAAGCAGTCTAGTCTTGTTTTCTAATTGAAGCGTTGTATCTCTGTCTCTGCAGCTACACATATGAACGCATTGACGGTCGTGTTCGAGGAAACCTTCGTCAGGCCGCCATAGACCGCTTCTGTAAACCCGACTCGGACCGATTTGTTTTCCTGCTCTGCACCAGAGCCGGGGGTCTGGGTATTAACCTGACGGCTGCTGACACCTGCATCATCTTTGACTCGGACTGGAACCCACAAAACGACCTGCAGGTAAGCTTCCTACATCCTTTTAGGTTAATGACAACGCTAGTGGGGAACATGCATGTCCCTAGAGAAGCTTTAAAAGGTCTGAATACAATTTACAAGCAAGAGACTGCATGAGTTTTTGGCTTTTCCTATGAGAGTTGTCAAAGTTTATCCATTCATAATTTTTTTCCACTTATCAGGGGCCGAGTTACAAGGGCATCAGTCCAAGCAATGAAACCCAGACTCCCCCTTCCCTCCCCCCTCCACCAGTCAGTCCCAGGACAGCTCAGAGAGACTAACTCCCACAGCTCATGTTTTTGATTTTTCTCGTTCAACTAAACTTCTGTGTGATTTAAGGCTCTAAATTGGTAATTTGTTAAAAATGCAAAATTTGATAGCCTGGTAGAAATGTATGTAGAATTGTTGTATTGAGCTAAACGCAATAAAGAAGCATTTGATCTCTACAACAAATTAAATTGACCTCACATTAACACAATAAATCATTTGCTCAAAACAGTGGGAATAAGTAAGACTTATTTAGACCCACCTCAGTCTGTTACAATTAAAAAGAAAAACAAAGATATCTGCTTTCTTTTGTTAACGTTATCATAACTCTCAGTTACATATGTATCTAAAATATACACGTGAAAAAAGACAAACATATCTTAAATACACACCTGTACAATACTGTATAATACCATTGGTAACAGTTATACTAAGCACAACAATGCTAATCAGAATACTTACAAGGATCCTTTACTAACGGGAGGAACAATAGTGTGTCGTCAACTTGTGAAAAACTAGTCTTGTATCCAAAGCAAAATCATTGTGGCAGGTGTTTGATTCACGCTGACATTTGTGAGCCTTTTGGGACGCCAGCGCCTGACTCGGTGCGTGTTTCAAGGGACGTCTCTGTCTGGAATAATGACACCAACACGGTGCCACTTTTGAAAACGTGCTTTCATCGGAGCATCAATAGTAGAAGAAATGCCAATAGGTTAAATGCTTATTATTCACAGAAAGCTGAAAAAAAAAGAAATGGGTTTTAGGAAAAACTATTTGAACTGAGCACATTTTTTTTCCATAAAAAATACAACTCAGTAAAGGCTCTGGAGTACTTACAGAAAGGCTTTTTAGATGCAAGGGAAAATTAAAATCTCTTGTGCCCTGTGTTTTTGTCCAGGCCCAGGCGCGCTGCCACAGGATTGGTCAAAGCAAAGCAGTTAAAGTTTACAGACTAATCACCAGGAACTCGTACGAGAGGGAGATGTTCGACAAAGCCAGTCTGAAGCTGGGTTTGGATAAAGCCGTTCTTCAGGACATCAACCGCAAAGGGAGCCTTAACGGGGTGAGCTTTTTCACTTTTTCATTCAGATATTTTCAAGATTAATCCTTTACTTTTACCTTTGCAGGCATAGATTTTAGAGACTTGTTTGTTAATTAGATGTTTTATCAGGGAGACTCTTGAACAATGTGTCATTTTCAGTTTTTGTTTCTGAGAAAGTATGTAAAGATGTGAATACACAATGCAGGCCAGATGGACTGAGACATTTATTGATAAATAAATAAATACATAAATGACTAAGTGCGTGCACAGGTTGTAAGTAATTTTCTCTCTTTACACCATTTCAGGTTTGCAGAGGCTATACTTTATTAATTGGAATTGTGTAAGAGGTTTATAGAGAGTCTAATGTGTCTTGATCTGCTGCTGTAGGTGCAGCAGCTGTCCAAAATGGAGGTGGAGGACTTGTTAAAGAAAGGGGCATACGGTGCGCTGATGGACGAAGAGGACGAGGGGTCGAAGTTTTGTGAGGAAGACATCGACCAGATTCTTCAGAGAAGGACACAGACCATTACCATCCAGACGGAGGGCAAGGGCTCTACGTTCGCTAAGGTACGCAACACCCCACACATTTCAGGAAAGATTTAGGCCTCATTTTAAACGCATACATGAATTATGTCAATCAATACTTGGTGTATTTACGAGGAGTTGCTGAGAATTCAAGTTATTGACGCAGATGAATATACCACAGTTCTGTTTCTTCAGTCAATCAGTAGAGCTCTGAACCGACCTCTAAAGTAAAAATAAATCATTCAGAGTTAAAACTGTCCACGTGTCTTATATGTATAAAAAACAGACAAAGCAACAAGGCATATCTACACCTTAAAATAGCCTTTTCTCTGTCAAATCCACATTTTACACATAGGTCTGTTTTTCTAAGCAGCAGTTTTTAATCTAAGCAACTGGAAATAATTGGAAATCTCGTTCTAATTGTTTATGCCATTTTTCACATTAAAACAGCCTAAAGGTCAGTTTAGCTCAAACTTTATAAAAGACTCAAAATATTAGCACCGTGTCACTTTCAGATTTTTAGTCTTGGTTCTCTTATTATTTTGTAAATTTGTCTTTGTTTATTGTTAAATGTATCTACTGTATATATTTTCAGGACTTCTGCTTTAAATGTAAAGCCCTATGGTCTTCTTTTTGGTTTTTGTAAAGTGCTGTACAACATTGATGTTTAAAAATATTAAGGGTTATTGTTTAGTCTAAATATGTGTTAAACTTGTGTCCGTCAGAATAAATATGAGATAATTATAGTGTTATTTGGCTTTCTTCCAAACCTTGTATTGAATGCCATCAGGTGTCTTTTCTGACCTCATCTTTGTTTTTGTTTTTTTCTAACTTTCAGGCCAGTTTTGTCTCGTCTGGAAACAGAACGGACATATCCCTGGACGACCCCAACTTCTGGCAGAAATGGGCCAAGATTGCAGAAGTGGAGATTGACTCCAAATCAGAGAAGGTACGTTTAGTTTGTATCATAAAGGAAGAAGCTATAGGAGAAGAGACGGAATAAAGACTATATAGTAGTTTGTACAGATATGTAATAATGAATCAGTTTTAGAATTGACTGGAAAGTGCAAGAAAGATGTTAAAATTGCATTCATATCCAGCTTTAGACTCGTTCTCTCGCACACAGATGGAGGCTCTTAATGAAGCTAACGTCGCGTCAGGCCCTGCTGCAGTTTTCAGGCCATGTGTGACTCATGCTTCAAATCCCTGATCATTTCTCTTCCCATTTTATGAACTATAGCATTAATGTTACCTGCTGCTTTTCAAACATAAAAATGCTCATAAAAACTTTTTGTGTATTGTTCCTTTTAGGAGTCTTTGGTGATCGACACGCCGCGAGTGAGGAAACAGACCCGGCACTATAACTCGTTCGAGGAAGATGAGCTGATGGAGTTTTCTGAGCTGGACAGTGACTCGGAGGAGAGGCCGTGTCGGACCAGACGGCTCGGGGAACGCGCCCGGCGATACCTCCGCGCTGAGTGTTTCAGAGTGGAGAAGAACTTGCTCATTTTTGGGTAAGATTTAACACTACACTGAGCTTTAGCATCAGGGCAGCTGCACGGTTCCTGTGGGTGCTTGAGTATAATCAACAGTCAATAAAAAAAAAAAAAAGATTAGATGGTAATTTAAGAGGGAAAAATATATTGAAGATAGGCCTAATTAAAGAAAAAACACATTGTGGCTTTAGATCAATATGTGTTGCACAATGTTAGTGAATTAAAAAAGAGCAATCTCAAAACTCCTTAAAAAATATCTAACCATGTCAAAGATTTAGTTAAGAATTATTAAAACTACAATATAGTGAACAGTGTTTCCTACCAACTCATAGGATTAATGCCCTTTTATACACTTTATTTTTAAACTCAGCCCCAGCTGTTTTTGCAACACTAAATCCCAGTTGTCGTCCTTTTACAAATTCAATAACTTTTTTGATTTTGACACAAGTTGACGCTCGCTGATGCTGCCTGTTTGAGTTGTGGTCTACAACACACACACGGCGTCTGTAATCTGTAATGTAGTCTGACAAGAATCAAGAGGCAGTTTATACCCAGCGTTAGTCTCACAGTGTCATATCTACGCTGTCAGTGTGACAGGGGCTTAAGGAATGTTAATGTTCAAACTGAAGCTGATGCTGTTGTAGGTCAGTCCAACAGAACTAAAGTCCTATAACAGCAGGGAAACGTTGGAAGCAGCGATAAACAGAAAGGTTTTTTTATGGGTTTCTGTTCGGTGCAGCTCTTGTGGGTTTTTCCTTCTCTGCAGAGGTCATTTTTAAAAGTGGTGGCTGCAAAAATTTAAATAAACAAATGACCCGTGATAGTGGCGACCTTTCCTTTCTCTGACGATTAGTAGTCAACTTTATCCTTTTCAGGGGTGCCCCAGCCAAATGCGGAACTCAAAAGGGAAACCGTTTCTGTTTTATTGAATTTCATGACTTATCTTACAAACTCAGATTAATCACAATTATATATAATAAATATTCATTGAGCCCTACTTCAGAGACCGGGGGACTCTGGATAACATTTCCAGTGAGCCTCTTAGATACAATGATCCAAGTGTTGTAGCTCGTCAAATTGTAATGACATTTTGAAAAAGTAAAACATAATCCTTGGCTGCTTGTAGAACCAGTTACAATTAAGGTGGTCTATCTATGTTGTGAACAGCCTATATTTTGACTTGAGAGAAGACAAAACCCAGATTTAGCTGAATAAAAATATGTTGCACCAAACAACACAAGGCTAAATAATGAACCTTTAAATGCAGCATCCTAACGATATTCAGTGTTCAGTCTCTGCTCAAGTGAACAAAAATTAGGTAAGGATTCCTTACCTAAGGTGTTAAATAGCTCTCCATCTTCTTCCGACCTACTTTCTGTTTCCAAAGGGGTCTATTTTCTCTGAGTCTGTTCCCTTATTGTGTCACAGCTGGGGTCGGTGGAAGGACATCCTGAACCACGGTCGCTTTAAATGGCATCTTGCAGAGAGGGACATGGAGGTGATCTGTCGGTGAGAACTTTTTTTTTTACAGTAGCAGCATTACAAAAGATTGTACAAAAAGCCTTGATTTTCAAAATATTAAGCCAAAATATCAGGTTTTTAGACGGGTTTATACTTTATTTATACTTTAGGCTTTAAAATAGTGAGTAATTTTTCCAACATCTAGTGGTGACATTATAGAAGTACCGCCTCCTTTCTGTGGGCTGAGAGCACCTATGGTAGCCCTGCCTCCTTTCTGTGGGCTGAGAGCACCTATGGTAGCCCTGCCTCCTTTCTGTGGGCTGAGAGCACCTATGGTAGCCCTGCCTCCTTTCTGTGGGCTGAGAGCACCTATGGTAGCCCTGCCTCCTTTCTGTGGGCTGAGAGCACCTATGGTAGCCCTGCCTCCTTTCTGTGGGCTGAGAGCACCTATGGTAGCCCTGCCTCCTTTCTGTGGGCTGAGAGCACCTATGGTAGCCCTGCCTCCTTTCTGTGGGCTGAGAGCACCTATGGTAGCCCTGCCTCCTTTCTGTGGGCTGAGAGCACCTATGGTAGCCCTGCCTCCTTTCTGTGGGCTGAGAGCACCTATGGTAGCCCTGCCTCCTTTCTGTGGGCTGAGAGCACCTATGGTAGCCCTGCCTCCTTTCTGTGGGCTGAGAGCACCTATGGTAGCCCTGCCTCCTTTCTGTGGGCTGAGAGCACCTATGGTAGCCCTGCAGGAACATGGTTTAGTCCAGACACTAGATATTTATGTAAAAGTGTGAGTAAAATAAATCTGCTCATTTTGTCCCACGTGGGCTGCTGTAGAAACAGGAAGTACTGGTTTCTGTCATAGGTTTTATAAAGCTTTCTCAAGAAGGATAAAAGAAAACAGCATTTATTTGAAATGATGCACTAATAAAACATGTCAGTGCTAATGCGTTTACTCAATAAAATAGTTTTGTTTAAACTACACCTTTTACAAAATGTATTCGTACATTTCTAATAAAATCTAAAATGTTTAACAAAAACCTACTCAACAAATTGGAAAGTTAAAATTGATTTAAAGAATAGTGAATTGTGCTAGTTCAAGCTATGTATTTTATAATTTTCCTACAAGTTATATATGGAACAATGACAAAAAAGGAAATCAAACCCATTGGTCCAATTTTAAATTTAAAAAGCACAGACGTATGCACTGTCAGTATTAAAGTATTTCGTTTTTCTTTGGATGTGCCTTAAAAGGGTTTTTCAAAGTGACTTTGTACCAAATGCACAACGACACTGCTGTACATTTTTATTGGTTGGAAATATGCGATCATTCCCGACCTTTTGTGTGTTGCTCAGGGCGCTGCTGGTTTACTGCCTCAGACACTACAAAGGTGACGACAAGATAAAAAGCTTTATTTGGGATCTGATCTCGCCGACGAAGGACGGTCAGGACCAGGCGCTGCTCAATCACTCTGGTCAGTATTACGTCATTAACTCACACATAGACCCAGTGTCTCTCCGAACCACGTGTTTCATTTTCACACCAAAAAGGAGATGGTGTAAATATGTTTTATAAGATTCAGTGATCAACAGAGGCTGGTTGCAGTTGTTTTTATTTGTGTAAATAAACTCAACACAAACAGAGAAAAGAAGTGCATGGCAGAGTGACAGCAGTTGTGATTACTTGACAATTGTCCAGGGTGTACCCCAGCTCATGCCCAAAACACAGACAGGCTCCAGGCGACCCGTAACTGGATGAGCGATATCAGAGAATGAGTATTTTAAAGAAGCAGTGGTATCATTTCCTGAACTTAACCAACATGTAGTGTCATTTTTATCAAGAAATGCTTGACCATAATGATTAATTGTGCTTTTGATAATGTTCACTATATTTGTGGATAAAAAAATATATACTTTTGATTTGAGAGTTTGGTTGAATAAATAGAAAGTTTCATCTTGGGTTGATAAAGTAACAATTAAACTTCAGGGCTAAACAATATACTCCAAATTTATCATTATTTCATCAAACTTTACATTACAAAGAATGCACTATTGTTATGGTATTTACTGCGTGAAAAAAACGGACCAATCAGTGAAATCAGTTTGACCTGCTGTAAGTCCATTTAAATATGTTGTCTTTTTGGAACCATGGTGTATTTCCGTCTGTGTTTGTGGCAGGTTTGTCGGCTCCCGTTCCTCGAGGCAGGAAGGGGAAAAAGCTGAAGAACCAGAACATTCCTGAGGTGAAAAACGTAGACTGGCTCGTGCACTGTAACCCAGAGGTGGTGCTGCAGGACGAGAGCTACAAGAAACACCTCAAGCAACACTGCAACAAGTCAGTCCACACTCGCAAACAAGATAAGAAACACAAACCCGAGTCCTAAAAAGTTGGGACACTGTACGAATTGTGAATAAAAACAGAATGCAATGATGTGGAAGTTTCAAATTTACATACAACATAGATGACATACCAAATGTTTAAACTGAGAAAATGTATAATTTTAAGGGGAAAACAAGTAGATTTTAAATTTCATGCCATCAACACATCTAAAAAAGTTGTGACAAGGCCATGTTTATCACTGTGTGGCATTTCCTCTTCTTTTAATAACAGTCTGCAAACGTCTGGGACTGAAACAAGCTTTAGGAACAGGAATGTTGTCCCATTCTTGTCTAATACAGGCTTCTAGTTGTTCAACTGTCTCAGGTTTTCTTTGTCGCATCTTCCTCTTTATGATGCTCCAAATGTTTTCTATGGATGAAAGATCTGGACATTTCAGAACCAGATCCTTCTTCGTCGCAGCCATGATGTTGTAACTGATGCAGGATCTTTGATGGCGCCTTTCCAGATGTGTTCTGCCCCTGCCACACACTCACGCCCCCGTCCCATCAGAGATGCTTCTGAACTGAGCTCAGAACAACTTGGGTTGTCCTTGTCCTCTTTAGTCCAGATGACATGGCGTCCTATTTGTCTAACACAGAACAGTTTTCCACTTTGCCTCAGTCCATTTTAAATCAGCCTTGACTCCAAAGAAAACTTCTGGATCAGGTTTAGATATGGCTTCTTTTTTGACCTGTAGAGTTTTAGTTGCAACGGCGAATGGCCCGGTGGATTGTGTTCACCGACAATGTTTTCTGGAAGTGTTACTGAGCACATGTTGTGATTTCCATTACAGTACATTTCTGTTTGTCATACATTGTCGTCTAAGGGTCTGAAGATCACGGACATCCAGTCTGGTTGGAGATTGTTCCAGATTCTTTAAATCTTTGGATGATATTATGCACTGTAAATTCCTTTTTGATATTGCTCCACTATTTTTTGCCGCAGCATTACGGGAATGCTTATCTTGATTTCTGAGAGACACTGTCTCTCTGAGAGGCTCTTTTTAGACCAAGCATGTTTCCAGTTGACCTCCAGCTGTTCCTTATTTGTGCATTTAACTTCTCCAGCCTCTTATTGCTACATGTCCCAACTTTTTTAAATGTGTAGCTCTCATGAAATCCAAAATGAGACAATATTTTGCATGACATTTCAAAATGTCTCATTTTCAACATTTGATATGTTATATATGTTATATTCTGATTAAAATAATGAAATTTGAAACTTCCACATCATGCCATTCTTTTTTTTTTTACTCACAATTAGTACAGTGTCCCAGCTTTTTTGGAATTGAGTTTGTACATTACTGAATCTTTGTTTAATGAATTTGTCGTTTTATGGTGTTTGAAATTGTTGCACAGTCTCAACTTGCTTGTGCAGTTTATTCACTGATTACATTTTCTTGAGTAACAGTGCTTTTACTTGAGTATATTTGCCCACCTGTGCTTAAAGCTGCTCTGTAGACACACATTTATTATTAAAGGTTGCACTGAAAGACATTGACCTTTGTGGTTTACAGTGGAGTCAGACTTAATTAAGTTCCTCTAAACCTACCAATAGAATAAATATGCTTTGTTCAACTGTATAATCAGGTAAAGGTGTGAAACAGACACGTCAGTCTGTGTGTCTGAAGCACAGATGGGTGTGTGGGAGTCAAACATAAAGCTCAGTATATTAATATTCTGGATCAAAGCAGCAGAAGGAAAAGCCTGACCCTTGTTTTGTCTGTGCAGGGTGCTGCTGAGAGTGCGTATGTTGTATTATCTGAAGGTGGAGGTGCTGGGGGAAGCTGCCAATCAGGCGCAGGAGGGGATTCCTGCCAGGTAATATTCACAGAGCGCTCAAATAGAGTAAGCTGTGCGCTACATTGACAGAGATTGTTTGTGTTGACAGTAAACTGGAGGTGTCACTTCCCGAAATCGACTACATTGAGATCCCGGCTTCATGGTGGGACGCAGACGCAGATAAGTCTCTGCTCATAGGGGTCCACAAACACGGTGCGAATCAGTCATTATTTTTACAGCACATTATAATATCAAACCATGAAAAAAATAGTTTGATATAAATTTGAAATATAAATAAAATATAAATATAAATAAAAAAAACAAGATGCCTTTTACTTAAATCTTGATTTATCCAGTCCTGTAAAACAAGGTATTGTTCTGACAAAATGTGTGAATGTTTATGTTACTTAAGCTGAAATTGAACACTGAGCCGCTGGGAGTTCATCCTGTCCTCTTCTCTCCATCAGGTTATGAGCGTTACAACGCCATGAGGGCCGACCCAGACCTGTGTTTCCTGGAGAGAGTCGGGATGCCGGACGTCACTGCGCTGTCGGCTGAACAGGGAGGAGTGGAGGGGTCCTCTGACGTCACCGAGAGGTGAAATACAAACGCATATAAACCCCACATGACACACATGTCACATCACAGCCCAGGTCTGAGTCCACCGGCTCCTGTTCATTCCTTTCCTTATTGCCATGTTTTTACAAAAATATCCAACATATCTTAAAAGGATTTTAAGATATTCAGACTTAAATTACCATTGAGCAGTTGATTTTCCTGACTCTCCCTATCCTTGATTAAACCCATGTGGCGTACGTCTACAGATGATCTGAGCCAAATATCCTCGAGCAGAGCCTCTGTGTCGTTTGTCAGCCTTTATTTTCTTTAACTCGCTGTAGTAGCGTTCACAGCAGGTGCCAGCGCTGGTGTGAAAAACACAACCTGTCATCTCAAAGGCTGTTTGTTCTCTCAACAGAGCCACTGCTCTGCCTACACACCCCGGTTTACATCCTCAGCGTAAAGACACAAAAAAATAAATGCAAACACAGGTGACATAAGCTGTGTTGTAGGTAGAGCAGCCAGATTCAGGCCCTTCTCAGACTTGGCATTAATGTTCTGCCATTACATCAGTCAAAATCTAAAATACAATCATTTACACAATAATAATGCTTGGATTGATATAGCACCTTTCAAGACACTCAAAGCGCTCTACAGAGTCACTCCACAGTCACACACTGGTGGTGGTAAAAAAGGGGTTAGCTCCTTGAAACATGGCTCCTATTTGCCCTAGTCAAAGAACAATATAACAAACTAAATCAATATTTTAAAGGGACGGTGACGGTGGGTCATACCACCGCAGACCAGAAGTGGACATGTTGTTGTCTGTTTCTACAAATAGTATTGACATAAAAATAAGTCAGTTCTGTGATAAGCAAATGTACCTCATTGTGATAAATTTTAAACTTGGTTGTTTGGCTGTTTGTTGTGTAAAAAAGTGTTTATTGAAGATTTTACATTTTATTTACACATCATGGTGTCATCTAAGATTTTGAATAAAATATATACTAATGGTATGATAACATAACATAATCACAACAAAAATGTTAAGCTGCTTTTCCAGTAGTTCTGAAGAAAGACCTTTAGTAATAAATTTGTTTCAGAATAATTCATTCATTCAGTCCAGGTGCCATGTATTTTAGCTTTGTTTGTTTTTCAAGATTCTACTAAACTTTGGAAAGCATTTTCTTAGAAACTCAAAAGCATTACAGAAAAGGTTTTAGTTTTGACCCTCTGAGGCTGCTGTGGATCATTGAGTGGTGTTTAAACAGCAGAGAAAATAACACAACACAAAATACAAGGGATTGTTTCAGGTTTTAGCCCAAATTGAGAACTGTCTGTTCAAAATTGTGTAATCGTTTAAGAAAATGCTGTCCTGAATTGTCAAAAAAAATGTTGTGCTTTGTGAAGGAAATGGGTTTGTCCGACCAGGCTTGTGTTTGTGTAAAAGTTCTCATTTACACTCAGTACTTACAAACAGAAAACAGTTTTAGTTTAAACTCCTCATGTTCACGTCTAAACTGTAAGTGTCCTCTCGGTGTTTTAGTTCTGTACTTTCTTCTGAATCAAACTGAAAAATACAGCGACTAGAGCCTCGGAAATATAATTGAGAGAGAACAGCGGAGTAAAATGTAGCGTGGGAAAGGTATTTTCTAGCTTGTGCTGCGACGGCAGACATCAGAGCCACCGAGACGAGACGCTCACACTCGAACAAGAGACTTTGATCTTCCGCTGAAGGTAATTGTAGATGTCAGTCGCTTTGTTACCTGTTGCTCCTGAAGCGTTCCCAGATGAACACGACGGCTCTGTGGCACCGTCGAGCTCCCCTTCATCTCAAAGTCTCTACAGGCTGCCGACGTGATGGGAAGTCAGTTTAATGAAAATAAATAATAAGACTCAAAGACGATGCCTGGGTAAATTATTTTGGTTAGAGACCTGGAAATACGTATTATTGACGGGAGCTGCTTTGACTGAAGGAGTTTGTTTGAACAGAAAATTGTTGAGCGATTTAATTTGTTTGTTGTTTGCTACTGTTGAAACAATGTTTATTTTTATTTATTTATTTTTTGTAAATCTTGACAGTTCCCTTAATCATTGGACTAAGATTTGATCAACACAATGAACATAATTTCATCTGACTGTGTAGTGCTATAAATGTTAGTTAATCCTTCAACAGATATGTAGTTATATCACCAGGACATCGTCTGTACTTAAAGAAAAGGTCAAACCCTGGGCACCTTCTTCAGATTCTGAACATTTATTATTGGCAACGGACAAATGTTGCTCTCATTTTGTGCTCCTTTTCCGACACCCACCTGGTAAAAACAATGGACTTTCATTCATAAATGTATGAACACCCAACTACCAGAAAAAAAAATTATGAAGCCAACCATAACTTGTTCCACGAGAACATGTTGAATACCTGATAAATTTGTTTTTATGTATTTAAATATGTCTTTTCTGCCTTTTTGCTTTTATTATACCGAGACAGTAGATTTAATAAGAAACAGGGCGAGGTAATGACATTGGGCAAACCCGGGTCTCCCTGCGTGTTTTGGCATGTGCTTTACCGACTCGCCGCCCTCACACTTAGTTTGTGTTACATTTGTAAAAAGCTGCCTGTAATCCCCTAATCTGACATGAAATTTGTCATCTCTTCATCTTGTCCACTTAGTTTGTGCTTCCACATGCATCTGGGAGTGCGTGATCAATTATTAAAGCCTGTTTTCTTTTGCTTTTTCAGCGGTAAACCAGAGGAGGTGAAGGACGATACAGAGAGTAAAACAGACGGAGGAGAAGAACGCGAGGAAAACTGCAAGGTAAGGCTTTTCTCGCACATCACAATTTACAAAAACAAATTATCCTCCCTTTATCACCAGTGGACTCATGTTTGTGACATAACCTCAGTGTAAGACTAAAGCACAATCATTTTATAATTATTCTCCAAAGCATTATAATTTTACAACCTATTTAAAACTGAATAGATAATCAGGACTTGTATTAAAAACACTATTAAAGTTAATGATGTTTTTATTACAAGAATAGTTAATGACAGAATAAAGGGTGTCAAGCTAAATTAAATTACAGTATTAAAAAGCTTGTGAAAATGCTGACTTAAAGCAATACATTAGATAAAATACCTCATTATATTGGCATCAAATAAAAACAGACATCTACATTTGTCTCCTGTGCAACCTTTAAAGTGACATTAACAGGTTCGGGTTAAAAATAGCACCTCATTAAGTCCGGGTTTTTAATACTTGTCACAATTATCACAATTATTACTATCAACTTATCGCTCGATATTCAAAACATGTCCAATAAATTTCTTTGGACTCAATAAATGAAAATAGATGTGCGTTTATAAAGCCTACACACATATGTTTAATACGGATGTTGTAGATTTAGTTAAAGTAGAGCTGACTCTCTGAATGGATCTGAATCAGAGAACAGACACAGATGCGTGTGGGGTTTGCAGCTTTAGAACGTCCCTGAGTGTGACGTTCTAAAGCAGTCTACTCAATAATATTGTTTATTGAGGTATTTTTTCATCCATCAAAATATTTTATTGTGACAGGCCCTACTTCTGACCCGACCCAGAAATGGATCACTTCCGGAAACATTAACAGTGTCCACAGTTTTCTTGTGAGACATAGTCTATTCCCAGAGTCGCAGTACCTTATCTATTTCCACATGACACTATTTATAAAACTTGTATTTGACTCGATATGCGACAGGCTCAGGTCAGAGGTCAGTTTATTAACAGCCAGGACCAGTGACGAGTTGGAGGGGGACTGGCAGCAGAAATACAGGGTGATCTTGTAACCTGAGACTGCTACTGTACTGCGTCTGTATTTATGTTATTTTATTTATAAACTGGTTCAATTATAATTTCCTGCTAGTTTTATTTAAAGTTCCAAATAATGATGCATAATGACAATAACACATCAACAACCCAGGAGCAGGACCTGGAAAAGACCCAGATACCCAACAATAAACACATGTGGCACAAAATGAAAACATGGACATACAATGTGCTAAAAATCAGTTGGATGCACTCATTATATTAACATTTCTGTTTTGGCTGAGGGATAACCAATATTTGCTGATATCGGTATCCCCTGCCCATTTATCCTCAACATGCTTGGTGCATAAAACATTTCGGCTCATTCAGCTCACAGTTTAGACAAGTTAAAAACATGTTTAAAAAGACAGTCCACTACGTCACTAAAAGCCCACGTCTTTTCTGCGAATGATTGACTTTCTTTTTTTACCTTGCCCTTTTCATAAGCAGTGGATTTATTTAAGACACTTTTTATTTAGCATCAGACTTATTTGTAACGAACAGACAGGCCAACAAATAGACACCAAATCAAACACTAAACACATAATTGTAAAGTATAAGAAGAGTAAAAAGTGCATCTTGAAGCTCAATGGAAAAAAAACATTGATGCATAGATTAAATCAGAATCTAAAGGAGACAACTGAGAATTCAAAAGACAAATAGACTTTAAATGTGGATTTGTTTTACAGAATGTTAAAATATAGTGATGTCCCAAAGGCAACAACATGTTAATGGTTGTTAATAAAGTATAGTTTACTTAATTAACAAAAATACATCATTAAGGAAAATATCCTCATCCGTCACAAAACCAGCACAAAGTACCTTTCTCATAGAAATACAATTTAAGTACTTATATTAGAGAGTATATTTCTTATATAGGGAACTCCAACACATAAAAATCACAAACATAGCCCTGTATTTCTTAATATATTTTAATATACTGTTTAATGTTGCACAAGTGAAAATACAACATTATTAACAACCATATCTTGTAAATCTTTTTTTAATATTATGATATCAGCCAGACTATATACTTCTTTGTCTTTGTCATATAAAGGGAGAGGAGACCTGCTCCAGCACAGACACCTCGGACAAACCCGACAGCACAGGCCCAGGTGAGATGTCCTGCATTCTGCATGTGTCCTCATGAACACTTGTGTCTGTGAAGGTTCTCAGTCCTTTTGTCTTTAGGGATTATGTGAAAGGTTTGAGTCAACCAGAGTCACATGTTCACACATTCAACACTAGCATGTACCACAGCAGATGTGTTCATTTATGTTGGCGAGTCTGGGAAATGAGTCAGGAGACTGGTTTAGAAGAATGCACACTAAAACATGTTATTCCTGACATTCTCAGGCCTGAGCCTGTGTAAAAGGGCTTTATTTATTTATCCACTGTCATCAAGAATACAGACATTGAACTGGTCGACAGCTACAAATATCTCGGAGTCATTCTGGACAATAAACTGTGTTTTGAGCCTTGGGTGGATGCTGTTTCTAAAAAAGTCCAACAACGATTGTACTTCCTGAGGAAGATGAACAGTTTTAATGTATCCACTGAAATGATGACACTGTTTTATCGTGCTTTTATTGAATCGGTTTTATCCTTCAGTATTGCTGCCTGGTTTGGAAGCCTCTCCCTGACCAACAAAAACAGACTGGGTAGTCTGGTTAAAGTGGCCAGTAAGATTTCAGGGAGGAGTCAGGCTCAGCTGAAGGACATTTACAGCCGACAGGTGCAGAGGAAGGCTGGTGCTATAGCGCAGTCCCAAGACCATCCCCTCAGAGAGGAGTTTGAGCTGCTGCCCTCCGGCCGGCGCTACAGAGCTCTGGGCTGTAGGACTAAAAGATTAAATATGTCGTTTTTACCGACAGCTGTGAGGCACTTAAATGGCACATAGCACTTTGTAATCATTTTGCACAACAATAATTGCTTGTTTGCACAATGTTTTTATTCATGTTTTAATTCCATTTTGCACATTTTTATCTTGGTTTTTAGTGATTTCCATTGTTGATCCTGCTCTTGAGTTGTTGAAGTGTAATTCTATGTTGTATGTTTTTTAAGGAGCATGATGCTGCGAAATTAATTTCCCCAAGAGGGACAATAAAGAAAACTTTGAACTTTGAACTTTATTTGAGGACTTAGCATTTATTTGACATGGGAGGGCCAGGCCAATATATAGGGAACTCATTTAAGCTCAATAACAACACGTTTATTTTGCCTATAGGAAAGGTATTTACCATTTGAAGCATGTCGTATAGTGGAATCAACTGATTGCTGCAAAATATTGAAGGAAAAGGCAAAATATATGCAGTGTTTAATCAATAAAATATTAGTAAATGCTTGGCAGGCTACATTTAACAGCCCAACGGGCCGCATGTGGCCCCCGGGCCTTAGTTTGCCCACCCCTGCTCTAAATAAACTTACATTACCATTCAGACCGCTTTACTCGTTTTGAATAATTAAAACTTTACCCACTGATGTGTTTAAAACTTCCTAAGAGTTCATTATTGATGAGATGGTTAGATGCTGGAAAAGCTTAAGAATCATGTCCATTTTTTCTTTAGAAACCCACTCTGTCCCAGACTCACAGTCGCAGCTGTCCTTGGACCTTAGCGCTCAGGATGCCACTCTGGTTACCACAACGACCACAGGGACAGGGATGGGCGTGGCAGCTCTTCATGTGGTCCAGACCCGCCCCCTGTGGCCCACCGGTCCCGCCCTCACGGCCCGTCTGAGGCGCCTCATCACGGCCTACCAGCGCTTCACTCTGCGCCGAGAGCCGATGCTGCGGCACGACTACCTGCTGCACGACGGCCTGGTCGCCATGGGGATGGGAGGGGCGGGGCATCATGCAGGGGGACCATTGGCGTGGCAACTGAGTGAAGAGTTGCGGCGGTGTACAGTCGTCCCAACAGATGCGGACCCTCTGTTTTTAGAGTGGCAAAGAAGGTAACATCATGGGGGAGATTTAAAGTTTATTTAATATTTATAAGTCTTTTTCTTTTTTTCTTTTTTTTTAATAAATAGATTTACTTAAACAATTAAACAATAGATCAATATGAAAAAAGAAAATGCAGCATATTTTTATCCACTTTTAGGTTTAACATTATAGTAAAAATTTAAGGCATTGTTTTTCTGTTATACTATATTTGACTAAAACACTGTTTTCTTACGTCTAAGATGGACACGTCGAGAGCAAGCTGACTTCTACAGAACCGTGTCTTCTTTTGGAGTGGTGTATGACCCTGAGAGAAAGGTCTATGACTGGTCCCAGTTCAGAGCTTTGGCTCGACTAGAAAGGAAGACCGATGAGAGTTTGGAGAGATATTTCAACTCCTTTGTCAACATGTGTCGGACGGCCTGCAAGCTGCCGCCGAGGAAGGAAGAAGGTTATTTGAGTTTTTTTCCATTTTTTTTTTTTATTCCTTTTTATAATTGATGCAGACTTAATGGCATCACACTTTACATTTTGTTTCTGCTGTTTATATTTTTGTTTTCCTGTATCTTTTCAGGCCTGGTGGATCCCTCTGTGATTGTAGAGCCTCTGACAGAAGAGAGAGCAGCCCGGACTCTGTACCGCATTGAGCTGCTCCGCAAGATCAGAGAGCAGGTGAGATGTTGTTTATTTTCTTCTTAAAACACTGCTCAGTTTCTCTACACTGGACAACTGGAGAAAAACAAACAGAAGTAAGTAAAAGAACTGATTGCTGCAATCACTGAGTTCAATGCAGCTTTAAATTTACATTTTACAACCAATAATTGATCAGTGTCTTCTATATATTTCAGCTGAACACTACAAAATTAAACACAATGCATCTTTATTGTTTCAGGTGCTCCGTCACCCGCTGCTGTCTGCGCGGCTGCAGCTGTGCCGCCCCTCCCTCTACCTCCCCGTGTGGTGGGAGTCTGGGAAACACGACCGGGACCTTCTGATCGGAGCGGCCCGTCACGGACTGAGCCGCACTGACTTCTACATCCTGAACGACCCGCAGCTCAGCTTTTTGGAGGCTCACAGGAACTACGTCAGAGGCCACCCCGCCCATCACCTGCACCCCCACCACCCACACCATCCCGGTTTAGCCTCTCATCCCGGGATCCCGTCATCATCCACGCAGCTGCCTCACTGCTGTCTGTACGATTCAGGAATCCAGCATTCGCCACAGCCTCCGGACTATCCACACCAGGCTTCTCACCAGCAGCACCACCCAGTGCCTTCATCAGGACACCCCCCACAACTCGAGCCTCACGACTCCTCCTCGAGCCTGGGAATAGGGCCAGGTTCGCGGGCGGACTTCATGGACTGCCCTCCTCTGGATGAATCACTGGAGCTCAGTTCTTTACAACACGATGCAGATGCTTTACACGGAGGCAAAGTTTCGAAAGACGCCCTGAATGGGTTCCCCTTTAACTCTGCGGCCGGAGGACAGAGCATGCTCAACTCGTACGGTGTTGGAGGGACGGACCTCGACTCAAAGCTGAGGAGCGATGTGTTGGTCGGAGAGCAGGGGTCGTCAGAGGAGACTGGCCTAATGGCTCCATCTGTGGAGTTGAACCAGATACAGGTAGGTCTATGTCAACAGGTTTAGAGGTTTTTATGTGATCAGATATCTTCTTCCGCTTGTTACAAGTTGCCCAGGGGCTGGGGTCTATCCCAGCTGCTGAGTGCAGCGTATGGTAACCTTCTTGGTGTGAAGCAGGAGTGCTTTTATCAGGAGTTAGGTTGTCATATTTACCATAGAGTTTGTTTTCAGACATTTTGTTATCATACTATTTGTCCATGTTAGAAACAGTTTAACCTTTCTATGTGACTTTCTGTCTACAAGGCATTACTATAGCGCCGATAGTTAACTGTGTTTTTCTAATGCACCATGAGCAGAACAATTGTCTGATAAAGACCAAACATTTTTACCATATTCTGCCTAATTACTTTAAAACATTCTTATTATTTTACTATTTTCATGATTGTGGTGCTTTGTAACAGCAAGTCTTAAGTTGGAATCCAACAAGGCAAACTTTAGTGAACTTTAGTGAACTGAACTTTAGTGAATGTCAGTATTTGGCATAAATGCTTATAACTACAGCTCACAGCACACGAGGTAGTAAGCACTTTTACCTTCCATTAAAATGGAAACAAAGGGTTTTACAGGAAGTCAACAATATATATTTATATATATTTATTTACAGTCGTAACCATTGTTTTCTCCAGGCTCCCTGGGACAGTACAGAGAACTCCAGCCCAGGTCACCACATGTTCAACGAGTCAGACCCGATCCTGGGCCCGTCCGCTCTGGAGCCAGGGTTTCTGGAGGAGGAAGACGAGGAGACTCAGGGGGCAGACCGAGGAGAGGAAGGGGGGACGTTAGAGGAATGTCTGGGTCTTCCTCCTTCAGCATCACCCTCACACCCTTCGGCTGGAGACTCGGTGGAGCAGCTCTCATCCAGTTACATGCTCTTTAAGGTCAGAGTTTATCTTTTTTTACATTCGGGGAATGTTTGAGGGAATGGGTTCAACAATCATCTGTGTAGTTAATCCTCCAGGGTAACAATTATTTTAGAAATATTTAGATAATAATGTCTTTAGTGGGGCAAATACTCCAGTGTAATCATGTTTTTTAAATTGAAAAAATATTAAATGAAGTACAGATAAAATAAAAAATAACAGATTTTCTTTGTTAAAACCTCAGGGGTAAAAATCTGAAAGCCATTTGTGTTATAATTGTGTTTTTGAACAGATGAAACGCTATCAGCTACAAAATGTTTTATCAGTGGTGATAATTGTTATTTTTTTTAAAAGTTATTTTTACAATTGCTTTTTGTAGGATATTGGTGTCAGTGAAGAGCCCAGCGCTGACCAAACCGACCTCTCAGCGAGCCCCCCTCCGCCCTACGTCCCACCACCTCCACTGTCTCTGGACCAGGCCGACGTCACAGAGAGTCTGACCAATCCCGTGGAGGAGGAGGAGGAGGAGGAACCAAACGGAGGCACAGGCTTCGAGTTCGATGACAAAGAAGAAGAGGAGGAAATGGGAAGAGATACAGAGGAAGAAGTGTGTCTTGAAAGAAAAGAATGTGATATAGAACAAGGTATGAGGAAAAAACAGGAACAAGAACATTTAAGGCTTAGAAACAATAATGATTAAACATATTTTAAAGTTAGTTATTGGATGGTTTACAGGAAATCTGAGCGATAATGAGAAAATCATCAGTTGAATGAGTTGCAACAATGAATTAGTTTTTTTCCCTTGTATTTATCACTCCACACTGAATGTGTTCTCAGATCTGATCAGGTGGCCTGGGATACTTTTAACCAGATTTGTGTTAGTATTAGACAGAAATTAATCCTCTCCTAATACGTTAAATGTCTTGTCGACCTCATGTGTAGGGTGCACATTGATTTTCACTTTTATTGTAACTGACAGTAGTCTAAGCCTGTATTTTTCTGACGTTATCAAATGACGTCAAGAATTGAATGATTTTATAGACCAAAGGCTTAATCCGACCATGACATACTATTTAATCTATTAATGAATATGTATTACACTGCATCTGTTTTGGCTGGCTGTTCTTCTCACTGGATCTTAATTGTTGTAGGTCCAAACCAAACTTTGGGCGAGCCAGAAGATGTGATGGACGTCTCAAACCCACTTTCCGAAGACCTTCAAGGGAGCTTTGGAGAAACAGTGGACCCCTTTCTTGGGAAACTGGACCAAGAGAGCAGCCTGGCATGTTCTGAGTCTTTGGAGGAACCTGGAGAAGACGTGGAACGGTTGATGTTGTATCAGTCTGTGGAGGCTGGGAGTTCCCTAAGCACTGATGTACTGATGGATAACGCAACGGATGATTTTTTGGATGAAAATCCCAGGGAGGACAGTCCAATGCAGCACACAAATCTGACAAATAATATGGAGATGTCAGAAGGACAAATGGATCGAGTCTCACTAATGGATGTTCCTGTGGTACAGCCAGATGAAATGGGAGAAAATATGGTTAAACAAGACATTGAGGCCAGTGAGACAGGCTTAGAGGAAAGGTATGTAGAATATACACAACCGGAAACATCTCAAACTAACTCTGCAGTGAACAGTGTTGGCGTTAAAATCGAAGTCTCCATTGATCGAGACATCAAAGACAACCTGTTGCATAGAAACAAGATTAAAGCCGACCCTTCTCCAAATAGCACCGACACTTCTACCTCTTCCCTTTTGGTCGAAGAAGCAGTTGAGAGGAAGCCACAAGAGCTGCCAATCAAAGTAGAGGAGCTGAAGACAGAGATGTTACCAAGCTACATCAAAGAAATCAAACCTCTTGTATTTGCTGTTAAGTCGGAAGAAATGGCCACCAAAGCTGAGCGTTTAGACTATCCAATCAAAGCTGAAAGACCAGAGACCAAACCTGAGGATCTAAGTCTGCGCATGAAGTCCGAAAGCTTAGACAGCAAAACAAACATAGTCCAATTTGCATCCTACATAGATGAAGTTAAAACTGAGGCCAAACCACTATCTTTTGGGTTTTCTTTGTCGTATCCCGAGCTTAAGACTGAGAGTAAACCAGAGGACTTGTCTACATTTTCCCATTCGTCCTCTGTCAAAACTGAGACAAAGCCCGAGGGACTGGACTTCTCCGCGTGTCCAGACAGCACTGAGACCAAACTGGAAACCAAGCCAGAGGTATTGGAGATAACCGCACAGCCGGAGATTAAAGCAGAGACCAAACAGGAGCTTCTCGAGGCAGACAGCACAGTTATGACCCCTAGGCTGGATCAGGCTGAAGCGAGGAATGACGCGCCAGAAAACCTGGTCAAGAGTCAAGTAAAAGAGGAACGACCAAGTACACCAGGTAAGAACTTAGAGGCTAGTGTCTAGTCCACACAAAGCAGGTGTCTTTTAAAAAGGTCGCTTTGTCAGTGCATTTTTTCTTTCTGCAAACAAACCAGCAGTGTTTTAAAAGATCGTTTTGATATGATCTTTTTCAAATAAACCTTGTCCTGATCTTCTATAGCACCAGTTTTGGAGGGTTACGCAGGAAGCCCTCGTTTTGCAACTCCCATTTCCATCTGTGAGATTCCCGACAGCCTCCACGACTCCAGAGAGCCCACCATCGCTCAGCTACTGCAGGAAAAGGCACTTTACTCTTTCTCTGAGTGGCCAAAGGTACAGACTGTTAATATTCAATAGACAGCTGAATTTGAGGAAAAAAATCCAAACACTTTAAACGTAACTAGAACTCTGATGGTAGAGAGTGACTGTTTTTTCATTCATTACCAACATAATTATACTGTAATTATTAGGTTGTTGTATATGATGGCAGTTGTTTTTGGTATTTGTTCTATGTTTAATTACATTTTTGTGTGTCCTCATACAGGACCGTGTTATCATAAACCGTCTGGACAGTGTCTGTCACGCCATCCTCAAAGGAAAGTGGCCTTCCTCCAGCGAGCAGTACGACTCTCCTGGTGTTTTAGCCGCTAACTCCTGCCTCGCTAACAGCTTAGCCCAGCACCATCAGCAGCGAGCCAGCTTCCTATCCACCTCCAGCTCCTCTGTCTCAGGCCAGTCCAGACTACAGCCAGCCTCTCATGGACTGGGATTTTCCCTGCCTCCGCCGCTCACCAGACTACCCAAGGTGAGAATCGGACAAAATGAGGGACTTCATTGATTCTCACTGTCACATGTATTTTCACTGTGTCATGCCATGGACCATAAAGTGGTGTCCAGTTAAAGACTCACTGAAGTCATTTTAGTTATTTATTTTTAAGCTTAAATCAGCTCATATACAGTAAAATGTATGTAATAAAATGTATGCAAACACAAGTTACACCAGGTAGGCTTCAACCACATAAGAATGTGACAGAATTACATCACATGACTTCTTAGTCTGCTGTGGTCTGGATCTGACACAGCACTGGGCACCTCTGGCTCTCACCATTGTGTTGTTGCTTTAATGTTAAGCTTTATGTCTTTGCAAGGTGTACTGTTAATACTATTAATGTTTATAACAGACTTGGGTGTTCAAAATGCAAACTAGTTAGATTACATATGTTGCCTTTCGTTTTAGAGATTACATGTTTTCTGTTTAAGAAGATTTACAACACACAGTTTAAATTTCCAATGAGATGCTTCTGAGGGGTTTAGCTGTTCTGGGAACATATAAAATATAAATATACAGCTGTTGGACCCCTGACAAATCCATCTCCATCAGATTGGTTGTAGTCTTGTTCTGACCCAGGTCTGGTTGCAGCAGCCGCTGTGTTGTATCTCTGTCCCATATGTTTGTTTAACGTTGACACCATCTCTCTCTCATCCTTGTCTACCCCTCACCCACTGTGCATCCTGACAGTACATGGCGCGGGGCGGGGCTGTAGGGCGCGGAGCTTGGCGCCTCACCTCGTTGCCTCTGTTACAGGAGAGGCTGGTGGCTCCTCCGTATCTCCCTGAGCTCAAACGAGCCGGAGGCCGCCGAGCTTTTGACTACGAAGCCGCTGCTAAGGTTTTAGCTGGTAAGGCCTCGACTTCATGCCACACTACAGCTGCAACGAGCTCCACCAATGACAAGGGGCCTGTGGTGGCCCCACCCTCTCACCGAACAGGGTCCATGTTGATTAATGGCTGGCAAGAGACGGCAATGGATCTGACCAAGCCGTCAGGAGAAATAAGCATCAGTGGCATTGGGACGGGTGAAGCAGTGGGTCCCCACAGCGCCAGTGCTAGTGGCCATAAGCTGCCCCCGCCCCCCATCACAGCCCCGTTACCAGGCTCTGTGGGCATCGACATGGCTGGCATACTACAGGCCGGTCTCATCCATCCTGTTACAGGGCAGATAGTTAATGGCAGCCTGCGGGGAGATGATTCTTTTAGGAGGAGGAGAGGCAGGAGGAGAAACGTGGAGGCTCTGTATTCTGAGTTCACCAAGGGCCGAGGACTGCAGCTCCCAGAGACACAGGTGGGTACAGGCAGCAGGAGAGAGACTTAATATGTACAGTCAGTTCATCCATTGGCCATTCTGGGTCAACGATATACTGGGTAAGGTCTGTATGTGTGAGCTGTCTTAACCTGTAAACATGAGCAGCCATTTTAATTAACAGCTAAGCCAGTCCATTTGAGCTGTTACCAACACAAAAGCTAATCCATTTAAGTTTGATCTTTAGCCACACACTGTTTTGTGTTTTGGAAGCATTTCTTTTCAACATAAAAACTATATACTATAAATATTATATTATTGAAATCTATTGGAGACAAATATCACCATGTAGCGAGTCTTGCTACATGACTACATTGTTTATCGTCCGTGTTTTGTACCTCTATACACTTAAGGTAAGATAAACTTTTCACATTAAAGTCCTCATTTGCTTTATTATAAGGAAAGCACAGACCCTGTCAAAGAAATCAGGTAGGACTTAAGCTCTTATTCCTTATTCCTTATTATTTTTTTCTCTGATAATTTAAACATCTGTTTTTGTGTACGTGTTTTTTTATGTCTTCAGACTCGTGCAGAGGCCATTAGCCACTCGTCTGTCTCGTCCTCCACATCGTCTCCATCTCCTTCTCCGTCGGAGCGCCCTGCTGGTCCCCCCACACCCTCATCTACACCGACTCCGGCGCAGACGCCTCCACAGCCTGAGATTGTGGCCATTGACCGAGAGGCAGCCAGCAAAGGCCTCATCGAGTGGCTCAGACAGAACCCAGGCTACAGCATGGACCTGCCTGCCTTCGCTCATGTGAGTATAGATTACATTTACACATCACATTAGAAATTGTTCTGGAAACCGTAATGTGCTGGAATTTGAAACATTTATTTGATTGGGTCAAGTCCAGATGCCTTTGCTTTAACTTTTTCTTCAAGTTGACCTGGATGAACGAGAACCTTCACAGACATGTTCTTACCTAACAAATGATTAACTCGCATCTTCTTTTGGCCCTTTGTACATTAAATACAGCCCACAATAATGGGCATCATTGGCATCACTACAATTTTTTAGTTTTTTTCAATACATCTTATTTAATCAAATTTTTTATTTTGGTGAATTTAAAAAAAATGGCTGTATAGGTACTGATTTGTAAGGTAATGTAAGGTTGTGAATCTTCTATGGCACAGTCTGCAGGAGCAAGTGTGTTGCATGGTTTTGTGGAGCGTCCCAAACAGAGAAGGCATCGCTGTAAAGACCCGACCAAACTGGATGTCAACTCTCTGACGGGAGAAGAGCGGGTCCCTGTGGTGCACCGGGGCACGGGGCGCAGGGTGAGTTCAACGTTAGACTGACGGCTCTAAAGATTAGACTCATTATCATTTACATAACCAAACTTGACCATTTGTATATCTGTCTCATGCCCCTGCGCTGTTGTGTTCCTGCAGCTGGGTGGTGCTATGGCTCCAGCCATAAAAGAGCTATCCAGGTGGCTGGACGCCAACACAGAGTACTTTGTAGCTCCAGACTGGGCTGATGTGGTCAAACACTCTGTGAGTATAACACACTGCAGTCTCTGCAGTCTCTAATGAATCACCACTGCTTTTTATTGGGAATTTAAAGTCACTAAAGCTGTAAATTAAAGAAAAATGCAGCTGAGTTAAGGATAAAATTATTTAAAGCATAGTCGGCACAATTTTAATGTATGTCTTGGGGCTATGTTCCTTGCAATTTACTTTGGAGCCACAAAGTCAAAGCCATAAGTCATTTTAGTGATCTCAATCTTCATATTCCACATTTAGCTTGGATTTAAAACATGAGCCTGGTATTGAGGTATTTAAATGAATAAAAATGCTTTATTTAAAATATCACTTGTTTAATTAAATGCTCACTCTCTCCTTGTCGTCCTCAGGGTTTTCTGCCTGAGGGGAAGTTCTCTCGAATCCTGACTGAGCCTGTGAACCGAGATGCTAATTCGAGGCGTCGTGGGCGTCGTCCTCGCAGTGAGATGCCGAAGCCTCTGCTCTCTGTGTCAGATGCTTCCCACACCGCTCTGGGCCCTCCTATTTTCATGAACGGAGGTTTGATCGGCAGCATGGACACTATGGTGGCTATGCAGAACCTGCGTGGTCTCCCCATCTCGGGCATCATGGCGGCTGGGTTCCCTCCTGGTTTCTCTACAGCTGGAGCGTCGCCTGAAGACGCAAAGAATGGGTTGAGTATGTTACCCATGATGCTTCACGGTATCCCACATGGAGCCGCCATCCCACAGCATGCCATGTTAAGTGTTGGGATGATGGCACATACAGGTCCGCCCGCAAAAGTCACAACAACCACAACCGTTTCCACATCGTCAAGCCCCTCTTCGTCGATGGAAAAGGAAAACACAGCGACTTCGCCTTTGAGTGGAGCTGAAAGGGAGAAAAGTAAAGAAGAAAAAGCTGGAGAGGGAAATAAAAGAGCAGTAACCACAACAGCAGCAGCAGTGGTGGAACAGGCGGCCATTATTACGTCCACAAGCAGAGCCCACATTGGATCAGCGCACATCACAGCAGGAGCCGGCAGCCATCTTACATTTAACCCCTTCCTAATCCCAGGCATGTCTCACGGTTTACTGTACCCGCACATGTTCCTACCACACGGGGGCATCATGGCTCTGCCCGCTATGCCTCCAGGAGCTGTGGAAGGATCCCCAGGAAGCCCAAAAAGGAGACGAAAGAAGGATGACAAAGATGAAGAGAAGCTAGAAGAAGAAAAGGAACTTAAAGCTGGTGTTAGATTCCAGACAATTTGTTCCTCATCCCCTTCTACCTCTGCAAAAGACCTCAGCGAAACAGGGGCAAAAGGGGCTAATGAAACCCAAGAACCGGACTCTCAAGACCGTCCAGAGGAAACATCATCGAAGCAGGACGGAAAGGAGGAAGCAGAGGAGCAGAGACAGGCAGATGGTGAGGAAGGGTAACTGAATAAAGGACACTTCCTGTCTGCTTTCTTGTAAAATTTGTGCCGTGTCTGTCAGTCAATGTCCATGTAAAAACTTTTATTATGACGATAATACAACAATGATGATTATATCCAACTCGATCATGTTTATATGCCACCTCTCCACTCCCCTCCTTGTATACACAGACAAGTATCAGTGTGTCCCTCGTTCAAGACTGACCCAGAGATAAAATACAGTAACATTACATTGTTCTCAGAGTGAACTGGTGTCTTCTGGACAAACAGCTTGGACGTACAGTAAAAATGACTGAGTTAGTTACCGTTAAGCGGTTTTCCCAGAAGCATTTCCTCACCACATCATGGGAATTCAGAGAAGCACTTGTGCATCTTGAGTTAAACAGTACCTTTTTTTTTTAGTTTCTTCTGACACACTCCGATATCTTTTACATTTATTCAAGTGCAATGTTAAAAAAGCTGAAGAGAGAAACATGGCAGAACCAGCATTCCTACAAAGATGTGAGACTAACAAACCTCTAACTAGCTACGTCTTTTAGCGAAAGAGAAAGAGGTAGAAGCCCACATACATTTTAAAGAATGTAGCCCCTTTAGAGTAAGATGAACTTTAAAAATCCTGCCAAAATGAACCAATCACCACATTTTTGTTGCATTTTAATACTCTGTAATCTTGGCTAGAAGGTCAAACGCCACAAGAGATTTAAAGATAGTTTGTGATTTTTAAATGAGGTTGTTTTGGTTCCTTGTGTATAATTAGTGTTTTACCTTCGGTAGATTAGAGGCAGTATGAGGACATTTGAAAGAGGCCAGTGTGAGTTTTTTCAATTGAACAGTTAAGTGCAACAGTTTAATTTTAAGTCACACTTAAGCCAGTGTTTTTTTTTTCACTCCTACTGTCTCTGCCACTTCTACATTTGTGCTGATTGTGATCTGCTGAATGTAATACAGTAATTATCCAAGTACCTGACAGCTAAAAAATATATCTGCATAATGCTGAGTCATCTGGCAACACCCAAACGGATCAGGTTTGTGTTTTTACTCAATTGCACAATGCTATGGTGTTGATGTTAAAACATATTTTAAAGAAAGTTGTAGACTTAAAATGTAGTCTTTTTTTTAATTCCTCTCACTAGAACAAGAATCTAATGTCAAACAGGAAATATCATTTTAATTCATGCTTTGATTCAATTGAAGCAAAGAAACAATCATGAGATTAGTAGTTATTGAATTTTACTTTTTAGTCAGAAACAGTCACTTTGAAACGGTCCCTTTTGAGTTTTTGGGATGAAAATTTGTTAAATAACTTCAGTCCCGCCACCAGAGGGCAGTCGGTGGCAGATCTCGAAGTGTCCTGCAAAGCTTTTTATTTGCCCTCAAATGAATCAAATTGTACCTAATCAATGGTCTATTGGGAAAAACACAGTGACTTCTGCACAATGCAACCTGTAGCATCAAAGTCTTTTTTACCATAAAGCTGTCCTCTGCGCACTTTTCAGAGTCTGTTCAGATGTTTTGTTGTCGATCATGTTTCCAGTGAAAGGGAATAGACTGATCAAACAGGAAGAGGAGGGAAATAACTCACTCGGACAGAGTGCCTCATTTTGTTTTGTTTTTCATTACTTTATTCAGTAGACTAGACTGTCACGCTACAGTTTTTAAAAATATGTAAATCTGTCGCTGTATATTGCTTTTTTTTGCACCGTATATATTTCTTTGCCTTTTTTTCTTCATTGGAAAAAAATACTTGACATACTGTACGTGAGGGGGGTTTGCAGTGTTTCCTGTATACAACAGAGTGTACTGTACATTAAATGGATGCAAGTTGTTGGTTTATTCAGTCTTTTCATAACAGGGTGTGTGTATTGTGAGGGTATATGTCAAATATCTCTGTTCATGTTAATGGACTTCACGTTTTTGTGTTTTCATACCTGAAAACATTATTTTTGCACAATGTCTTTAGTGAATGTTTCGGTTTCTTTACGTTCATGTGGGACGTGTGATCATGCATGCGCACACACTTTTACTGTGGAGCTAGTTTTATTTCAGTCTTGTCCATATATGATAAAAGAAAAGCAGATGTTGCCTTGTCGGGAACATAGACAGTAGAAATAGTGGACCGTGGGATCCGTTACTTTATGTGGAAGCGAGGGCTGGCTCCAAGTGCCCAAGCGCCCACTTTTATTTAAACTCTTTGCATAAACGTAGCCAGTATTTTTTAAAGCTATACTTTATTGTTGTTCATTGTTGTCTATTTCAAATTGTTTTACTCCATTAAGCACTTTTTTTAACAGGCGCCTCTTTAGCTAACCTAGTAAATCCCAACTTTTGGAGATCTTTATTACAAAAAAAACAATTATGACCCAACTTTGTAGTCTGGTCTTAAATGTTGCTAACATTATTTGGCATAATTGTAGTAAAGACAGAGTACAATACAATTAGCCAGAACATCCACAATGTGTCCCACTATGAAGTTAATCTTACTGGGAATTAGCATCACCATCTAGCAACAACTTTGTGACCGTCATGCTAAGGGCTTTCTGAAACCAAATATGATGATAAACTCTGGCTCCAAAAACTTCATAGTCCTGTTTCATATTTATATGGGCGACATATTTTCTTTGGTCCACTATCCATTTACTGTCTATGGTCTTGAATGTGTGGCTCCATTTAATTTATTTTACTTATCTGTTGCTTTCACCAAATATGTCGTTCTTTTTTTTTTTTTTTTATATTATTCAAAAGTTATTGCCTTATTTAGCGTATGTTTTGTGTAGCGGCTCTGTTACATTTAGCTGCATTTACTTGTGTTTGGCTCGTCACTTGTCCGTTATATATCTTCAGAAGCTAGCGGTAATGCGAAGGTACCACTGTCGAGATCCGTTTCAAAGTCAATCATTGTCCCTTAAAGCACAAACAGTTAAAGAAATGACTGTTTCTTCTGAGTGCCTCAAAAACACCTTAGTTTTCTTTACATTAGGCTTCAATTCAATTCACCTTTTAACCCAGTGTCATTGGACCATTGATACAATTCAGGCAAATGACTTGGAGTAGGATTTGTTGGACTTCCTTATCCACTAATGCCTTGTTCTTAAAGCTTAGGTTTTATTTAAAATAGTCAAACTAATATTTTAACCATTTAATTTGGTCATGATAACATTTACGCTCTCTTTAAGCTGGTTATGTCAACCATAATTGTCTATTAGGAATGTAAATGTTAAATGTTTTTATCCATCGATCCGGAAACAGTATTTCAGCCTGCTTAAAGTAAATGTTGAGGCAAACTGAACTCGTACATTAGTTTTATGTTAATGCACAGATCAAGAAGATTACTTTCAAAGGCTCTACTTAAAAAAAGCCCAAAAAATCTAGAGTGACAGATGCTTGTTAAACAACAGGTCTCATTAAAACTAGGTCTTTGCATTCTGGCCAAACCGTGAAGAAAAGTCACAAAATATGGCTCTCATTAACAAAGTCAGATGTTATCATGACTAAAATGAATATTGAAATATTTATAAAAAGTACTTTAGGGCTTTTTTTTTTACTAGAATAGACACAATGTATGTATCCAGATATGAAGCAGATATTAAAACAGTCCATTCAATCAAAAGGGTAAGACAGTTGTTCAGTGCCACAGTTAAATCCAGTCTCCAGTAAACATTTTTCTCATTTTTATGTGTATAATTCTCCGTTACTGGCTTGTGGTAAAACTTGAGGCGTAGAAGCAGGAGGTGACTGTGGTTCAAACCCCGGGCACGGATTGAGTCATGTTGGTTTTTGTCACACCATGCCTTTCTTTAACAGTGTTCTTTCTGTTTCATTGAAGTCTCTTTGAAATGTTTTCAGAGCGGTCACCTCAAAATGTTGTAAACGTTGATCTCCTCTCATAAATAATGTATTTATTGTACAGTTCATGTCTTTACATTGTTGTCTCATGACTGACTAAAGGCTGGCTTTGTTACTCCTCAAAAACAAAAGCATTTGGTTCACAAGGACTTTGTGTTTCTTTCATATGTATACAAAGATTCATTTTAATATTAGCAGTGATAACGAGAGAATAGATGAAAATCTATATCGTAGCACATTTACAAAATACAAAATAAATACCTTACATAAAGTTTCTCGGGCAGGCCTTATATTGAGACTAAGCTTACCCTTTAGTGCACAATAGCATTTTTGAGTTTGTTTTAATGCCAGAGGTTGATTTTCTATGAAACGGGGGGGTTATATGGAATAACACATGTGGGTTTATCATGGTAAATCCACAAACACTGCCCATCTGAAGGATATTGTTTGTATTGATTAAAAACACTGCCTTGTGCTTGGACTTGAACAGTGAGCTTTGGCTGTAGGAACATGTGGCACAGAACCTTGAACACTGACTTTGTGTTGTGTTGCTAATGTGGAGGGGTCCTGTTGATGAGAGAGGGAAGGATGGGCTGCAGAAAGACTAACTTCACGTTCCTACTTTGACCAAATGTCTTGACCTGGCTCGAGGCTCTGTTCTCGGGGCCCTCCGGTCCCTCCCTGCAGGTGTTCAGGGGATTCTCTGGAAGAGGGGCAGAAAGTGAAGAAAGCAAACCTTTGCTGTGACTTGGCCCCAGACAAGAGGAGTATATCTTGGGAATGCAGTCTCGATGTATGTGCACATACATATTCTCCCTCCAAAACCTTACTATTTGAGGGATTAATGCTTTTCAGACGAGTCACAATGTAACATCTGATTCAGGCAACTGGGTCGGGTTATTTTTGAGGTCGCCTGTCTTCAAACCTCGTGTAGATTTTGTTTGTTCAGGAAAATCAGGTTAGGTCCCTGTTTGCAAAGTGCACGCCGGGAAATGATCCAGAAATCTAGTGATAAAAGCAAAGGTCTTGAGATAAAACGTTCGATAAAATGCTTGATGTAATAATGCTTGTCACATGAAGCCCTGTCTTACATAAGAGCAGCGTTACAACAGAGCGGGTGAATGACATTGTTAGTGTGTCTTAAACATGTCTGGAGGGTGTCTTTAAGTGACTCACAAGGGATTTATTTTGTATTTTTGGCCGTATCTTCGACATGAAACAGATCTTCAACAGCAATAGCATCCGTATGTTAAACAAAGATGGTTAATAAAGGCTTTGTACGTTTTATTTCTAACACGAAACCTTCAGAGACTCGCAGCCAAAGACTCATGCAGACACAGGGCAGAGTTATGTAAAGTTTTTACTCTTGTGCCGTTTGAACACTACAATCTTCAAGTCACAAATGTAAGAAATCAAGCATTTAATGAATCTTAAAAAGCACGTAAACTTGTGTAACATGGCGGTGGCAACAAAATATACATTTGTAAGAAAAATACATTCAGTTTTTTTAATACAATTCCATTTTTCACATTGATAAATATACAAGATGTTATTTGTAAGGCCATGTGTCAATCCATATACGTTCATTTTACGGCCTTAATATAAATCCCACAGGTTTCACAAAGGAATAAAACATAATGAAATGAGTCTGAGATATGGACGTGACTTTAATGTAATTTGAATTATGATTGTCAATGTTTTTTCACAAAAACAAAATGTCACACAAAAATGTTAATTTAACCAATTTAAAACAGATATGCACATGTTCAGAGGAAGTTAGTCATTTTTTTCTTTCTTTCTTGAGACCAATAGCTGATATGGGCTCATATTACCCATAATCCTACACAACAAACTCAAAGTCCTGTTGCTGCAACAAGGTTGTGTTTATTCAGAGTGACACTTTTTATTTAGAAGAGTTAATATAATTGGATTTGTTAAAAGCAAAACAAATGAACACGGATTAAACTACCTTTAAATGCATCCAATTAAAATTCAGGAGCAGTGTCAACATGCACAGAATAAACTGCTTCTGGACCAAAACTTTAAAAAAAAACATACAGCCAATCAAAGTAATCGCTAAGCTTCTTGATTTCTTAATATAGACTTGACAAAGTTGATTGATTTATATTTAATAGTGTTTAATATAGATTACTCAACTTTATTATGTTATTTTTACTCAATCAAGCTGTGTTTTTAGTGTTTGAAACCAGCCTTAAACAAAGATGAGAGTGGGTCTGAGACATGAGTGACAGAGACCAGACACAGATGGACTTTATATTTACAGTTATTTTTACTGGAGACTCAGAGTCTGATCTCGAGACTTTTACAGTTCAGTCTCTGTGGAAGTTTTCAGAGGAGAAAAGCTGATGAGAAAGTGTTGAGAATAAAAAGGCTGTGAAATGTAAATAAAATGTAATACTTGAAGTTTGAAATGACTAAATCTGTTCAATCTCTAACATGTCTCTGACGATGTGTGTCATGGTCTGAACATGACTCAGAGGAACAGCAGCAGCCATCATCACAAAACTCAGGTTTGTTTATATAAATCACTAACGTGGGGCTAAACGGGAACTAATTAATTAAAAGCAAAATAAAGCAAAAACTTCTTCTAATCACTTATGTTTACGCTCACCACTCACTATTCTTTCTCCTCTGAAAGATTCCACTTCCACTGAAGTGTAAAAGTCCAGAGTCTCGAGATTAGACTCTGTCATGAAGATTCAGTAAAAGTGTCTGAAATATAAAGTCCATCTGTGTCTGGTCTCTGTCACTCATGTCTCAGACCCACTCATCTTTGTTTAAGGCTGGTTTCTAACACTTAAAACACAACTTGAATGAATAAAAATAACATAATAAAGTTGAGTAATCTATATTAAACACTATTAAATATAAATCAATGAACTTTGTCAAGTCTATATTAAGAATTCAAGTAGTTTAGTGATTACTCGTGGAACAAGTTGACTTAACATTTTTAATTAAATCTGAAGATTATTTTTTAGAGTGTATGAACGCTGGGTGGACCGTGTCTTTTTGCAGCGGACCAAACTAATGGATCATTCTCTGTTTTAATGCGAGATAAAGGAAGTGGACTACAAGTGAGAACACACCTTTAAACAGAATCTAACAGAGGTAACTGTGTAACCTTTGCCCAACGTTGTGCAGCAGCTGGATTCTTGAGTTTTCAAACTCATGAAGATCTATCTTGACCTGCCTTAAGCGAAGTATTCAAACCTTAACAACATGGCGCTGCTCTGGATTAAACTGTGCAAGTCTATCTGAGTCAGTTTAACCCATGCCCCTTACCTCTAAAAGAAGGAATTTAATGAATAATACTTGTTTAGTCAGGGCTTTGGACAGACTATAAAGAGTTCTACAGTTCCCTTATCTGCTTCTCCAAGCTGTAACTTTACTGACGTCATTGACAGGAGCTCACTGTCAGTCTACAAAGACCCCACACACAAGCCCACTCCGAAATCGTCAACGATCACGTTAACTTGGATCCTGACGACAAATGTAATGGCACACACGCTCCCAGTTTCCATTGCCTCTGTGCAGAACATAGACATATTCTTGGCTGTGGAGGTAAAGGCTGTCAATTCATGTTTATTCAAAAGACAGCGCCTCATTTCTTACGGGTTTGATTGAAAGATGTTTGGCTCCTAGTGTCTGGACTCACCATTTAAGACCACACTATCTACAATACACATGGCTTCTTTGAAACGTTCATATGTTTCTTGTGATTGTAGTTTTGAACTGACTTTGAACCATTTCCAAAAACTCAAGTTAAAACAGTCTATTTCTATATTTTTAAAGACATGAAAATGCTCTGATTGTTGATGTTACAGATGCTTCTTTTAAACGTCTTTACCATGAAAACACTGGTCTGTTATTTGTGGCTGACGCAGAGTAATGTGTCTTGGAGGGTACATCTTGTATTCGCCCGATTTAAAAGCACAGTGTGTGGTGTTTGGCAGCGTCCTGCTTCAGATGGTAATTCCACACCACAAAGGCGTCCTTTACAGATCTAGTGCCTCACTACGGTAGCCCTGCAGGGACATGCTGTTGTCTAAGAACAAACCCAATGAAAATAAGTCCAATGATGACTTCAGTTTGGGAAAAGAGCCAGTTTAGTTAATGTCCTAAACTTTAATGTGAGATTGTGTTCAAAAACAAACCTGAAGTGTGCTTCTCCTCCTGCTGTGCTCAGTTTGTCCTCTGTATGCAGCTGTAGAAGTATCTATTACCTTAAAAATGTCATGCAAATGTTGCGGTCTTTAAGTTCATCATTTGTGTAAAAGCTGCCATTATTGTGTCATTACGTCGTCACTAAAGATATTCCAAGATGGCGCCGTGAGAGAGGCCTACTGTCTCCTCTGCCTTTTAAGTTCTATTTAGTGTGTTTCCTTTGAGTTCACCTGCTTTAAAACCAATAAAGGGCGCATTGAGGTTTATCTACAGTAAGTCTAAGTACCACGTTTAGTTGATGACATCTCAAGCGTCTGCCTCAAACAGAAAAGGATGTGCGTTTATAAAAGTATGTATGTTTGTGTGTAGCCACGGCCTCAAATGTAGCATAAAAATAAAAAATAAACTATTTTAGGAACAGTGCAGCACATTTAAAGATGAGTTCCAAATGATTTCCACTGAGAGTTAGCGGAGGTTTAATTTGGAGATTAAACTCGACGGTTCATGAACGTCTCACTTGTTGAGTTTCTGTAGTATTTCCTAAAGTCAGTGAATTATTTTAAGATGAAACGTATTCTTGTGAACATAGCTCTAGTGGTGTTGCTTGTTCAAACTAAATTGGTGAATAATTGTATTTTTAAATGAATGGGGCTTGTTTTCCTCGGGTTTATCTTCAGGGATGTCCGCTCGGTCCGAGGCCTGCTGACGTCCCGTTGACGGACAGGCCCAGAGTGAGCAGCCGTAGTCGCTTTCTCTCCCTCTTTCTACCGAGGCCTTTACTATTCTTTCTTCTTTCTGTGAATGGAAACAAAGACATAGTGAGACCAGTTATTGCTACATGTTCTTGTGAACAATGCTTTATTTGATGAGTTGATCTTAGTTGATTGAGATTAAATGTATTTAATGCTTTTCTTTCAGGGAATCGAGGAGACGTTGTAGAAAACCAAAGTCTAGAGCTGTTCATTTCTTTTGCTTAAGCTTTCCTCACTGTCTGGGTGTGTAGGCCTAAAGTCTGTTTCCAGATGAAATATATAGCCATGTAAATCACAGTTTTGACTTTACCTTATGCCCTGAATCCTATAAAACCGTCCCGGATCAGAAAGTGTGCTTTAGAGACGGGAGGTAATCAGGCTTCCACTGTGCAACAGCGTTTAAACAGATGCTCCACACTTTGTCCAGAGGAGCATAAACTACTACTACACCCAAAGAAGGAATAAAAGAACGTGTCAACATTTCAGAACCAGACGATGAGAAGAAGGTGTGAACGAGGAGCACTTTAAATGCTCTTCAGGTGTTTGGACGCCTCGGAGTCAGAGGCTCGAGGATGGACACAGCGCTGGACTCGATGATGTAGTGTTGCTTTGACAGAAAACTTTCAGAGCTATTTCAACAGATTTATTTTCAAATTATTACTGTCCATATTATTCTGCCATCTGACCTGAGAGCAGCGCTTTCTCCTCGGGAACTGAAAACATTCTTTTAAATAGTATCTTACAACAAGACCTTTATTATTTGTATTGGGCTGCCTCCAAGGCCTTAAACCATCTGTCATGACTTCATTTGTTCCCCTGACTTTCTATAAAAACAGTATTTTGGTAATTAATCTTACCTTTAGATTCATTTTCTGTCAGTGCTGTACGCCAGATTATGACACAGTTTAAATATTACTTTAAAAACTGTCTGCCCTAAAAACCTTATTACATTATGGTTACATTTTAGTGGTATTTCTGTTTTATTCGTGGGTTTTATTTGGCTTATACAGGCTGAGCAGAAATCACAAACCAAGGCCTAAAAGATACAGAGTCAAAGTATAAAGAGTTGTTTATATTATACATATATATATAAGTTTTATTTTATTTTTATCGGACCGTCTCACGAAGGCCAGTGATTTTAAATAGTTGACTGTAGTTCACTTTGAGTTAATGTGAACAAACTCATGCACCTGAAGTAAAAAGTGAAGGAGAGTAAATCTGAAAACCTCTGATCCAAAGTGCTTTTAATATTTCACAATGACTCTTGACATATCAGGTGTGTTATTCTGTAAAAGGAGCCTTCAGCTGAGACACGAATGTTCCTCCGAGTCTTTTAGCTTCAGTAAAAACGTGCTCTGTAAGATTCTGCTCTGAGTGAGGTTTAAAGAGAGTCAAGCAGACGCAGACACAAAACCCAAGAAGACGGAAGAGATTGGGTTTACGTCTCGTCCCCACATTACAGCACGACTCTGGCCTCTTTTTGTTTTGAAATGTAGACATATGCACTGGCTTTGAAGGAACATTTATGACGTATCTGTTGTATGAGTTACATTTACGTTACTTTTAAGTGTGATGAAGAATGGTCGACGTGGAGAACAGAACAGCAGGTGCATGTTTTAATGACATGGAGCCACACATAAAATAAAGATGGAGTTCAACAAATGAATAAATTAGAACGATGTGACAAGTTAGTGATTATAATAAAAATAGTCCACTTTTTGCTTGTGGTTTTAAAATAGAGCTGGAACATGATGATGCATCACAAACTGTGGCGGTGCTGTATTCTATTGTTGTCTCCTGTTAATCTAGTCACGATACTTTTGCTTCATAATGAGCCGAAGTGTTGTCTTTTTGTCCTCCTCTTAAATACTGGTCTCAAACACATACTCTTATATTTCTCCTCCAAAATACAGCTCAAATCTATGAATGGAAACACTGTTAAAGATCTTATGGACCATTGTGAAAAAGCTCTTACCTATAATACGTTAAAGCATCATGGTCAGGACCACGGTCCATGGGCTGAGCACTATCTGTGAATTCCACTAAAGACAAGGAGATAACACTTGTCTGTGCATCTTTACACATGCAGCATTCAAAGCATCACCAAACGCACTGTGGAAATTTGTAGAAACATAATAGTTGTAAAACCTTCCACAATCAGTACCTCCATTTAGCGTTGTTCTCTGAGGCACAGTTTCAAAGACATGTCTGTGAAATCTCCAGGTTTGTGTCGAGACTGGAGCTGTTCATGCCTCCTTCTGAGGGCACTGAGGTGACTACTGTAGCGTTGGTCTTTATGGCCTCCTGAGGTTTGAGAATTCCTGCCCTAAGCGCCCGGGATTTATGGATTTATGGATTTATGGATTTATGGTTAAGGTTAAGGTTAAAACAAAGCGGCTTTGACAGAAATGGGATGCAGACTCCTTCAAAAGTGTTTTCATTAAAATGTCAACATAAAGTGACAGGTTTCTTTTGCAGACACTTATAATGTCACGATACATTATTGTGATTGGCCCATCAGGCTCCTGGCATTAGGTTCGGTGATCCATCCTAAAGCAGCAGCTCAATGTTTGTGTGAAAAGTGCACATGGTCGGCCTAAGGTTCATTTTCTAATACGTTAAAGACTTTTCTGATCTGAGAATAAAGTTGAATTTAGCAGCTTATGGTTCATTTTGAATAAGCCTCAGAGGTTTCTCAGACACAAAAACATGCTCTTGTAAAGATTAAACTAGAAATATTATGTGTCAATATAGTCGTTCAGTTTTTTTTTTTTTTTATGAATGTCATCATTAACTTCAGTCTTCAGCATAAATAACAAAATTAAACCCTTTAAATGCCAGTTCTAACGAATAGTCTTTTTGTTTGTGTTCTAATGCAAAGAAAACACAAACATTTTCATCCCATAAATGCAAATCTTATTTATTTTTTGGAGGTTCCTACCCAAACCTAGAACTTCCTGAAAGTTGCTTGTAACTGAATGGCTCCACCTGCGTCTCTAGGACAAAAAATAGTGTTTAAATGGTTGCCGTGGAAACAAGAAGGGATTTCTAACCCCAGAAAATAAAAAAGATTAAAATATAAATGATGTTGGAACGGTGTATTGAAAAAATGTATTTTGAATGGGAGTCAAGGGCAGACAGAACCTTTTTTATTCCACCATACAACCTGTCCAAATGTTCTGCCCTTTGCATCAACACAGACAAAGTTATGCTAAAATAAAAAATAAAAACACACAGATGTCGAGGGAAGAGTTAAGGAGGCTGACTGAAGACATTACAGAAACAAGTTGGTGATGAAGGCCTCGGTCTTTCACACAACGATCTTCAAGAGAAGCTCCCCGCTGAGAAAAAGAGCTCCCAAAACCAGCCCTTAAGTGATGTTGAAAGAGTTATGGGCTCTTTTAGCTCATCCCGTCCAGAAACATATGGACGGTCTGCCCAAATGACCTCAGAGATGGTCTTTTTAGTGTTTCGTGATGAGCGCCGCACATCCGTCAGTGGAACGTCGTGTTGGCCAGGCAGCGGCCATCACGAGCAGCTTTTAAACCATGACATGAAGCAAACAGAAAACAAAATGGCTTCCATGAACAAGAAACCTGCTTTGTAAGTACTGCATGAACCCACTTTTATGCAAACAGATCTACATGTGCACCATTAGCCTTATTCTGCTTAATTACTCTTAATCATTTAGTTGGTAATGGTTCCTTATATTACTTAATTACATGTTATATTCTCTACCTAACCAGCACACTGTCAGGATAATATATCACACATCATCATGATAAGTGTGCCAAGTTTTAGTATTTGTCCGTGAAACATTCAAACATGAGAATTTAGAGCAGACTTACATTCTTACAGAGAAGACTTTCCACAGTCTTTAAATAATATACACAACAAAGAAAAAGGTGAAGCTAATGAGGCTAATCTCTTTTAGTGAGTACATAATTGTTAGGTCCAGACGTGAAAAACTAAATATTTTTATCATGTTGCTAACGAAGATATCTAGACAAACCAAGGAAGAGTGCAGTCTTAGAAATAAACTTGAGTTTTAATAAAAATGTTATGTCG
>JALDNG010000068.1:1090000-1162500 GCA_024349245.1 Neodontobutis hainanensis | reverse complement strand
AGTGAATGGTTGTCTGTCTCTAAATGTTAGCCCTGCGACTAACTGGCCACTGTCCAGGGTGAACCCCGCCTCAGGCCCAAAGCTGCTGGGATAGGCTCCAGTCACCCTCGACCCCTGACGGGACAAAGCGGTAGAAAATGAATAAATGAATTGTCCTGACTATGAATATTGTTTTTGCTGCTCTTCATCCTGAACCCGCTCTCATTATCAACAATTAGAGCGGTTATAACACAGAATATACAAAACTAATGAGGACACGTTCCAACTAAAGTCTAAATGTTCTTGTGAGATACTTTTTCTAATTTCTAATCATGATGACTTCCCTTCTGCTTCTCACTGACTTGACCCCAGTTGCATGGAAGTCGCTGGATGGTATAAATTCACAAATATGCAAAGAGTAGCCACTTTTTTTATTTAGCTACACTCTGTCTTTCCCTTTGATGAAGACATAATAGTACATCCAGAGACACACAGCATCGACGGAGAGACCGTGAGGCAGATGTGGAGAGCTGCTGTCTCACATCCACGAACCCATCTTAAAAGAATCTTTGGAAATCTTCCCTGCTCGTCCCAAAACAAGGTGACCACAGACGCACAAACAAATGTTTGAGCTGCTCGTCATGCATTTACTCAAACGAACACAAATGAGTTTTTAAACCTTCGACCTGAGCTCAGTTCAAACGTAATCATGTTTTAACACAACCCACAGATTAAATACAACTTCTCTGCTGCTCCACTTACTTATTCTACAAAAACATTTTCAGTACAAACCAAACTCCCTTTTGAGCTTTTTATCAAATGTAAAGAAAGACAACATAATATTACCTTTTTGGACGGTTCACCAGGAATAAAATATGAAAAATATCCAAACATTGGGCATTATTTATGAAGCCTAAACTATTCTCTAGTCTCTTACTTTAAATGTCTGTAATGTTACCTAACATTACATTACTCGGGCTTCTTCTGCTTCTTGTGCAGGAAGTTTCCTGGTCCATTCTGTTTGAACTGTTTCATGGTTGAAAGTCCATTTTTACCGGCATCAAGTCTTATATTTGGGGCATGAGCTGTGTTTTTTTTTTATTTTTTACCAGAAGAAACATCTGTGAAGGTTCTCAGTCTTCCAGGTCGTCTTAAAGAAAAGAATAAAGCAAAGGCATCTGGACTTGTTTTTTAAATTGACGACGTTACATCTCTTAATTCCAAGAGACTTTTATAATACATTACTTTCACAAGAGGATGTATCACAGAAGAGCCAATCCTGGAGGAGCTGAGTCTGCAGTCCACCTCCACCTTAAGGACCTTCCTTTGAGGACAGCAGTGTCTGAATTCTGTCCAGAGCGAGGGCTGAAGGAAGATTTGTTTTGTTCAAATGGAAAAGCCCTCTTTGAACAGAGGAGGTGGTCTCAGATTCATGTTGCCTAGTATTTACAACAGTGTTCTGAAACCTAAACCAGAACAACAACAGCACCTGAATGAAACAGTGTCACTAACGACTCTCCAGAGCCTTTAACGACTCTTACATCCGGAGTCACACTGTCCTGTCAGAGCTACAGACTGTGAGACCAGAACAGCCTGGTCCATCAGGTCAAACCCGACCCTCTAAAGATAAAGCTCAGCTCTCGTATCATCTCAGAAATGTCTCTTAGAATTAAAAGATGAAACATCTTCACCTTGAAAGCCAAGTCCAGATGGCTTTGCTTTGACCTTTTCTTCAGAAAATACATAAAAACAAATGTGAACATTGATTACAGCTTTTTCACAGATACAGTGTGTTTGGTTTAGCAGCAGCTCCACAGTGTGACTCTTTAATGACAGGGCACATCTCAAAAGAAGGACTGCACCATCAATACATGACATGTACATGTGCTGAGTTCAAATAATCAAATAAAATATTGTGTTGCTTTAATGAGCCTCGTGCATTTACTGTTTGCACTAAAAGAAAATCAACTGCTGTAAATCTAATAGAAATCTTCAAAAGAGGAATATTTAACCATCTGGGAGGGAATCTACGAGAATCCACCTGCGGCCCCAGGTTAGGTTGTCTTAAGCCTTTTGTAAAACCTTTGGACTAATACATTCATTTTAGCATTGGGCTGTAGGGTTTGCTCAACCATGACAATGTTTAGTAATCCTGTGTGATTTTTTACAATAAGATGCAGTCTTCTGTAGTATATTCTCTTCAGAAGCTTAAAGGAATATAGTCATCTGACTGTGTTTTGGGACATTACAGAGTCTTTATCTGAACTCAACAGCTATAAAACTCACTCAACCAAAGAGAAAAGAAAAAGCAGACTTGTCTTCAATCTTTCAAGTGGCTCTCTCAAAGAACTGACTGTAATCCTTCAGAGCAGAACAAGGCTCAAACACCTCCCAGTCTTTATGCAAACTTTTGACCTTCAACAGTTAAATAAATTGTAAACCTGTTATCTTAATAACAAAATATCATAGATAAAAGTCTTCCTCTCAATCCTCTCGATCCCGTCCAGACTCGGTGTTACTCTCAGAACCTCATGTTGCGTGAAACAATAGCACTGTGCATGAATATGAAGAATAAAGCAGCTTCGATGAGGAGCTTGGACACCCGAGGGCACAGCTAACGCACTCCAGAGTCACACTCGACATGCATCACAACACGGAAAGACAATGACCAGCACCAAAGATCAACTGGAGACACGGTTAAGTACGTTAATCTGGAAATGCAAGATGGAGACTGCTTCGAATAAAACTCAGGTTCAACTGGTTCAGCTTCAGGAGCCAACACTAGTTTTGACTTTTAGGTAGTTTCTGCCTTTTTTTTTTGATAATAAATAATAAATAAATCCAGCCTCTTCAGTCACTGTCGAGGTTTACTAGAGAATTAGGAAGCTGGTGAAAGGTTTTACATGTTGTGTTTTATGAAATGTAGTCTGGAGCATTTCATTTTCACATGAATTGATAAAAGCATGTCTCTCTGGGTGTGACTGGATTGTTATAACTATCTTTCTCCTCAAAAAGAAAGCTGTCATGTACATGCTCATACATCCCAATTGTCCCGGGACAGTCCCAATTTCAAGTTCCTTCTCCTGTTTCTCAATGGATATCCACAAAAACACAAAGAAAATGCACCCTTCCTGCCCTGAATATCCATATTTTTAACCAGTCACAGAGCTGAAGCAGCGCATCGTACTGTCAATCACAGTTACCATGGCGATGGCAACATTAACCAATTGAAAAAGAGTCTGTAGCTCAATAATGATTGGTTGCGAGGCTATTGCTTTCCTTCTTCAGCCTCAGGTGTGACAGGTTATGCCTCTAGCTTATTTTGTGCAGTTTAAAAGACAAAAGAGTCCAGGACTACTTTTTATGTTACATTTTAGGAAAACTTTCCCTTCCCTGGACCAGCCATTTCCAAGAAAAGGACATGTCTAAAAACAGACAGCTAAGGATCTGACGAAGAAAAAATACTCACATTAATTGTAAAATATCCCTCGGTATTGGATGCTTGACATTTCTCGTTGAAAAGTAATTGGAGACCCCTTCACAAGAGACTTTAACACCACAAAAGGACATAAGACGAGACTATGATGTAGTTTCAGGTCCAGACATTGTGTTAGATAAGTTCTACTCTATTTCTGTCAAGTGTTCTTCTCACTGTTAGTCAGCTTAAGTAAACTGACTTGTTGTCTCTTGTCTGTTTTCTCACCCAAGCTGCAAAGGGCCCAGGTCTTCACTGTCATGAAACTAAGTGCAGTCCTTTAATCCACATAATGAAGGGTTTGACAATGGAGTTACTTTTACAATGGCACTTTATGTTTAGACAAAGAATATTTAAAGGCGTATGGAATATTTCATGATGGTTGACAATTAAAGCTACTTGTAACCCAAAAGCAGAGTAATTAATAGATAAAAAGAACATGCTACATCACATACAAGGATCCACAGAAAGTCCCAGAGATCACACAGTGCACCTTTAACCTGTCACTGTTGAAGCTTATCGTTAAGGTGAAGGTTCAACTAGCACTTACTTAAATTCTCCAATAATGTGGTCTGCCTTTAGTATCCACAGTTTATCTAGAAGTAAAGACAAAGACCTTATTGTCTGGACCAAATCCTTAGATCAGCCTAAAACTGAGGTAAGTGTTGTGCAAAGTCGGAAATGAAAAACAGAATAGAGCATCGTTCATAAATTCACAACTTCAAAACAGTGCATACGAAGACCACCTGTGCTGGATTCAAACTCACCGACCGAGAGGGCATGACCTGATATATGTATGAAGATACACTCAATCCAGTTAAATTAAATCAGTCACACTTTCAAGAATCTACCTAAAACATGCGTTTCTGCCCACAACTTCATCATTAAAATTTGCCTTCCCTATTTGAGCACATCCGAGAAAGAAAAGGGAAAGAAAAGCTGCGTGTACCGAGTTCCTGACTCTATAATGAGGACCTGTTGTTCAGAGTTCCCCTGAGGCCACGTCTGCACACAGAACGCTTTAACTTAATGCATACAATATTTGTGAAAATGTGCTTGAGCTGGTTGTCTGTGGTGTGTTACTCTATAAACTGTAGGAGATCCATGTGTGGACGCTACAGAGGCCACTGAGGGCAGCAATGTCCAGAATGACTTCTGTTTGAAGTTTTCATAAAATTGCTTTAATTGCCGTTCCTTTAGAAAACAAGAAAGGACATGGTAAAGTTGTGGTATAGTTAGGACTGTGTTAAATAAATGCATAATTGTGTCATAACTAGAGAACTGTGTCTTTATAGAATTCACTTTGATGGCGTCCCACAAAGATCTATTTTTGGACCAATGTCTTTTAAGATATAAGCTTATTAGAACATTTCTGGACGTGTCTTGAGGTTGACAGTACAGAAAAAAGAGCATATATTGCAGACCAGACCTTGTATTTGTGCATCTGTCTTCTAGCTGGCTTGTCACATCTGTCCAGCTAATCTCGTCTTCAAACCTCACATATGTCTTTGAGAGTCACTTCAGATCTTCTTTTATGTAAAATTACACGGGCTTTTAATTGTTTGTTTACGTCAGCTGTATTTATGGAACTAGACAGAGTTTCAGTTTTGTTGTGTACAAGCCACTGGGGCAGTTGTGATGCACAGGGAGCTCTTTGCTTCCTATAAAATCAATTATTAACTCTCTCTCGTGTAAAATGCTTGTTTAATGATTATATATTATTATTCAGACACCAATGCCAAACAGATGACCTGCTAATAATAAAAAAAACAATGTAATAAAAGCTTACATTTCATGGGATGCTGCTTTTACAAATAATGCTTTGGCAATAAAATCACTTTTGTTGTAGGTCTCTTATTTAGATTCCCACCTGAACAGAAATCTAAGAAAATGTACATACATCCCAAACTTCTCCATATCCAATCTTCTAGAACACATTCAAAGTCTTTTCAGGACGTTATTAGCACATGCACGCCTTGCATTAGATCCAGTTATTCTGTCAGTGCCAGGTCTGAAGTGGGCCTATGATTATAAAAATCTCCAATAATGTCTCAGAAATTGTGTTGTTCCCTTTGCCTTGGAAAAGCCCTTGAGTTTACACTTAGGTGACTCACTTGGTGCAAACTCCAAAAATGCATGACTAACCAATACCAGGAAATCTTTATCATTTGTGCATTCATTTTTCTTTCTCTAAATTTAACGCTAATTAGACAACCACAAACAAAACACAATCGGAAAGCATTTCTTATCAGATCTCCGAGTTTACTCTCCGTTTAAACAGTTAAACAGGACTCCCTAATCACAATTACAATCAGCTTGAACAAATATTGTCCGTGTAACCGCAGCTAGTCACAGTTTTGGAGCGTGCATACCATTTAGGACCGCGAGTACGACCCCAGGCTGCCCTTTCGTTTGTGCACGAGATTCAATTGAGCTGAGTTCTGTTGCCGAGATGACAATGGCAGAAAAGATCATGTTCAAATCAAAAAACGCTCTGGCTAATGTAAAATGTGAAAGAGAAACACGCCATGAGAAGAAAATGACCTTGTGTGAGTTTGGAAGAACATTGTTAGAAGTAATTACACTGATCAGGACGACTAATCATAATTATGTAAGCCGTGTTTGTGCCCTTGTCAGTTATTTAACGTTTTTGTCCAACGCACTCTTTAACTGAGTAAAATGTGGAAGCTTATAGTTTATTAAAATGGAACACTTTGATCATATGTGCTTTTATAAAACAAAGCATCATTATTATTATATTTTAATTATAGCACCATTAACAATATCAATATCATTAAAACAAAACAATTATGATCATCACTACCACCATTTTATACTCCTAACACACACACACACACACACACACACACACACACACCTCCAGCCTTGTATTTTAAATACAATTTCTTTGTATTTTTATTTAAATTGGTGAATTTTTGGGCATTGCTTGAGCTGTGTCCCCAAACCATTCCAACGTTTGACACCACACACAAACTCTTCCTGGTGCTTCTCACTGCCTGGACTTTAAAGTTACCACATCCCCTCGGGTTGTAGCCCCCCTCGGTTCCTTTTTTCTGCATTCAACATTCTTGAATAAAGAAAAGGCTAAAGCAAAGACATCTGGATTTAGTTTTCAAGGTGAAGATGTTTCATCTCTTAAGGGACTTTGTGAATTCTGAGTTTAACTGATACAAGAGCTGAGCTTATATTTCTAGAGGGAGGGGTTTGACCTGGAACTAACTCTGATTGGACCAGGCTGTTCTAATTTGAAAGTGCAAAAACTAAAAGAAAAGGTGTTCTTCTAGAGTCCTACATTCTCCACAACAACACCTGAAGGGAGCAGTTATAGCACTTAACCTGTCTAAGAGCTGCTGTACAAGTGCATTTTCCCTCTGTGGGGTCAATAAAGTCCTATCTTATCTAATCCTCAGAGTCAGTTTCAGGTCCAACCCCTCCCTCTAGAGGTATAAGCTCAGCTCTCATATCAGATGAACAAAGTCTCTGAGTCCAGATGCCTTTGCTTCGTCCTTTTCTTCGAGATGACCTGGATGAATGAGAACCTTCACAGACATTCTTGTGGAAAGTCAGCATCTATAAACTAAATGTAATGTACCATCAGAGTTATTTTAACTGGGTTTGTTCATAAACATAACTATGTCCCTATAAGGCTACCATAGCTGTTTACATGCTCTAAAAAAAAAGGGGGGGGGGGGGGGGGGTAGTAGTATAAGTATTAGTATTTATTTATTTATTATGCCACATTTCATTCCCCGTAAAGCTTTATCAAGTTATCAAGAATAAAAAAACATTAATTTACTAATTTTAACATTTGCTATATTGGTTTTCTTCATCAAAGTATTATTTTTAATGTCAATTTTTGTGGTTGAGTTGATTTATTCTAGCCAGGCCAGATGGTCAGGGGGTTCTTCTTCTAATCTATACAAAGAACTAGTCTGGTCACTTAAGTTAGATTTTCAGCAGGAAAAAACAAAAAGACCTACAACCATTCAGGACAACAAAAACACCTTTAATGAAATGGTTCTGTTTGGTCTGAGAGGTTAAGCCAATAAGTTAAATGATAGGAGACAAAATCCACCACGAATGAGATGGTTTAGAAAATGAATCTATTCTATAAACATTTTTAGTGCAACACTTGAAAATGTTTATAGAAATGAGATTTATTTCATTCCTTTCATAATGTTATGGCTGAATCATGTGTATCGTGTTTTCAGAAGGCACAGGCTGCTGTGTGACGTTCCTAATCCCCTCTGACCGGCTTTTGGATAGTTCGTGGTGGCGTGCAAACCCCGAGTCAGCCTGTATTTGATTTTTATCTCCGTTAAACTTTAAACACTGACAGACAGCTGCAGTATTTTCTTCTCAAGAGGAATCACTTGTTACGAATTAAGCTCCGTCCTCTTTTCCAACCTTCGGAGGAGGTTAGAGATGGCCAGGCAACAAGCCACGAGGGGCTGCAGTTTTGTATTATGACATAATGAAACAGCACATCATTCTCCCGAACCGTTTACAAATGCATTGCGCTGCCACCCTAATGGGACTGTAATGAAGGATTCACTCTTGACAGGGGATATCAGCCACAGCTCTTGTGCTTGAGTCGATGTAGCGGCTAATATGCTGTAGATGCAAGACAGATGCATGGCCCGACTGTTGGACCCTGACCATAGAGACCGCTGTTATTTTATTTTCCATATTTGTGAAGCAGTGTGTGGTGTAAGACCAGTTTTTAAGGGTCATGGCCTCTTCCCAGATTCATATTTTATTAGACATAGAGGATTTTTAATCAAGAACCCAAGTGATTTATTGATCAATATCATTACTGCTCGACAATCAAGGACATTGTGTTCATTCATGGATCTTAATTTCAAAGAGAAGTTAAAATGGGCCTCACCAATAACTCCTCTTTATGCATGTGTGTAGGATTGACTTTGTATTAACCCCTAACGAGGACATAACACCGAAACTTAACTAGAGGTCAATACACAAATGTTTCCCCAAAGCAGAGCTATAAGTGTTCAAACATGTTGATTTTCTAGACTTTAATCAGAGTTTGTCCGACTAAGCTTTGGAGTTTGTGGGATTGTAGACATTTATATGTATTTTAAAAGTCCAGGGTTAGTCGGCGCTAACACAATCTTAACCACTGCCATATAATATCTGGACTTGAGTTGAATCTTTATACATCTAGCACTGGTATTTGTACATTTGGTCTTGATAATGACTTGGTCCAGGTTGGTTGTGGATTTTTAGAGTAAAACACAGGCTGGACATCATAAACCTTTTGCTCTGCAGCACCATTTGATTTTACAGCAGGGGAAATATATAATGTCTTAAATTAGCTGCGCTGCCGTTCCACTTCTTTAAAAGGCAGCAGTGTAAATAAGTCTGGCTAAAGCAGATTAGCACAGTCGTAAATAAAACTTAATAAGCTTCATCCTAACACCAAACATGTGTCTGCTTTACTCTGAGATTGTGCTCAAAAATGTATAGTGCAGTCTAAAAATAGGGCGCGTTATCGACATGTATGTGCCGTGTATAATCACGCAGCTGGTGTTGGCCTTGTTCGAATCAGGCTGTGTAGATTTACTCACAGGACATTTGAAATTTAGTCATGTTTGGGGAAAAGGAGAACTCATACAGTGATCCTAAAATAATAATAAATAAGTAATGTTTCTACCCATGTGTTGTATAGCTTCTACAGAAGTCCACAGATTTTTATTTGTCATTTATGTGATGGTTTGACAATTCTGTCGTTTTCTTGCTCCAGAACTTTCAAAAAACAGCATCTTTTATATATTGCTCATGAATAGGGTCCTGATTTGGGACTTAAGTGTGTGAAACTACAGATGCAGATGTCTATTTGCAAAATCAGGAGGAAATATCACTATTGTAAAAAAAAAAAAAAAAAAAAAATGAGTTGCTGTGGCTACTCTTAATGGGATCAGTCAAAGTAAAGAAGAAGCTGTAATAAACAGCCAATTACTTCACTTACTTCGATCTGTAAATCTCAGAAGCGCGTCTTTGTGTGGGGTAAAAAGACACACGCACAATAATAAAGAAATACATAAAGTATTAGAAGCCAACACCATGATAAGTGTACTGGTCACATCCGACAAAATGTGGAGCGGAGCTGACAATGGCTCATAATCCAATCTATTCAAATTATATTATTGTTCTAAATTTGTGTTTTCTGTTTCAGTTTAAATTTTAATACAAGCTTGCCATAGAAAGTAATCCTGAGTATGTAAAGTATACAGCCTGTAGTATATGTAAAGTATACAAGAGCCCTCTGTATATTCTATAAACAGAAACTCAGTTCCTCAGATACGTTCCGTACCGACCAATCACTGACTGCCGCTGGAGTGTTGCGTCACTCTTAGGCCCAAGTCCTGTTTTTCAAAACAGTCGAGATGGCCAGAGTTTGTTTGCCTCTGCTCTTCAGTCAGTTTTAAATAATTCTCAGGTTTTTAAAGCATAAACGCCATAATGCTTTGTTTTCTTCTTTCTAGAATGTTGCCTACTTAAGCTCATAACGTTAGGTAGGCAACATAACATAACGTCGCTTTGCCCCGCCCTGAGGAAAACAAGCTGGTATTAACCAGGGTATAATTATATTATAAATGAATTATATATTTTATTTATTGAGACTCTCCATACACTCTGAAGTTAGTTACTTTATGAATATTTCAGAATGTTGTGTACATTTATACATTTAGAAAAACTAAAGTGTCTTTAAGTCTGTTACAGATCTCTGTCGACATCCGTCTGACCCTGACTCAGAATCAGAGTCATCATCTGATCATTCTTAAACTTAAAACCACTAATGTCCAGGTCCAAACAAGTAACTCCACATTTAAAGAATAGTTTTCTGAAGAAAACATCACTTTTAGCAAAGGTGTTTTTCATTTTTGTTTAAAGTCTGTCTCTTTCATATACTGTGTATGTATATAAATATATATATATATATATATATATATATATATATATATATATATATATATATATATATATATATATATATATATATATATATATATATATATATATATATATATATATATACATATATATATATATATATTTTTATTATTGTTAATGTTAATGTAGCACTTTGCCAGTGTTACAGCTGGAACATCACTGGAGGCAAGGCGGGTTACGTGTCTTGCTCAAGGACACAACGGCAGTATGTGGGGGAGAGTGGGATGTTATGATGTTCTGTGACATTTTGGAATGTTTCGAGCGGGGATTGAACCACCCACCCACCGGTCGAAGGAGCTCTACCCACTGAGCTACTGCCACCAATATTTTTGAGAGTTTACTCTGGAACAGAGTACATATGAGTCCAATTTTACTCTGGAGAGTTTACTGTGGTAAAATCATCCTGTCAAATTATTTAGGCAATTTTTATTTTTTTTTTAAAATATATTTAGCAATATACAATTTTAGACACATTGGAAACTGTGTCTAAATATTGTATTTTTCCTTTTAATATTTCAACTATTACTGTCACCTCAACTCTTTCTGAATAAAGGCTTAGTAATTTATATTTAGTCATAATTCTTTTTTATTTATTTATGTAGATAAGTAAAATTATCTACATAATAGTCAAATCTAATATCTACATTAATAGATTAATGCAGTATTTTTTTATTTATAATTAATAAGCTGCAAGAAACAGATAAACGTATTAAATACAGTGTCTTAGTCTTGTTTAAGTTTAAGTTTTAGTTTAAAAAATAATATAAAGTAATAGACGTATTGCATCTAAAACAAGTCCTGTGACAAATGAATACTACAAAGGACTTGCCCCGGCTCGTTTACTGTCCTACTGTTAATGTCGAGCCCAGTATGGGATATTTTTTTATAGCTAATTTATTCAGGAACTGAGCCATATACTGCATTAAATGGGACAAGTGGGAAAAAAGTTCAGATGGCCCATATCTTGGTTCAGACACTACTTTAAATCAATAGTACTTTTTAGATTTTGTGGTTGTAATAACGAGGAACACAATAAAAGCAGTTTTATTATGAAGAAAATAAAATGAATGTAAATAGGCTGATACGTAATGCACGTGCAGTTTTATAAGCTTTGTTAGTTCTTATGAAAGTGCTATAAAAGTCTGAGTTGTTGCTGCTTTTTCAGAGTGGGAGCATGATTTATGGAATGAATTACCTAATCCACAAGTATCTCATTGAACACACTTTACACAACACTTTACTTTTAACGTTTCTCTTCGAAGTCACGTCTTATTTTGGAAACACATCTGCATGGCTGATCATATTCATTCAGGAGCCTTGTCACAAGTAACCATCAGCACAGACAGCAGTGATTGAAAGGCCACAGAGATCTGGTCTAATCTGGACAAATGGAAGACTTTCATCCCACATGTGAACTATTACAGCAGGTCACAGGTCACAGGTCAATCCTCGCACAGGACACAAGATTACACGAGATTTCTCTCTGGGCTAATTCCACTGTAGCTGATCTGACAGAGATCATCATAAAAACTAACATGCGTGTTCCCTTTTGCAGAGTGAAATATTTGAAAAGAGAAGGAATTGACAACAGTAGACATTAACTTTGCTTTTGGATGGAAAGGAAAGGAACATTCTGCCAGTTTTGGTTTGAAGTGTTTTGGAATATTGGTTTGAATTTCCTTGTAAAATTACGGCAGGGCTTTAAACAAAATCCAGGCTCTGTTTTCAGTAAATTTCTGACAAAATAACAGAAAACTAGAGCTAATAAAGTTTCTCCTCAGGATGATTTGAGAAAAAGACTTACTGGATTGTCAGTAGGTTTATGAAAAAAATCTAAATAGGGTAATTTTGGACCATATTTCCAAAGTGACTAAAGTAAGGTTTCAGGGAAAATAAATGCCTTACATTGACTTTATTAACACCTAACCGTCTCGTAGGCTCACTTTGATTTGTGACTGAATGCAATGCTGTTGCTGTTAACAGATTACTCAACTTTATTATGTTAGTTATATTCAATCAAGCTGTGTTTTATGTGTTAAAAACCAGCCTTAAACAAAGATGAGAGTGAGTGGATCTGGAAAATTGAAAAGTTCCACTGAGACTGACCACAAAATGGCAATTTCCACTTGTACTTTATTGCTACATTAAACAGAAACCATCCGCCAGCCAGGTCTACCTGAAGAGCAGAGTTTAGTCCACTTACTGAAGGTTGAGCTACTCCTCACGTACCGTTCAGATTACAAAGAAATGAAGTGACACTATTTGGTTAGACTCTTTAACCGAGACCTGCAATATATTTTTAGGCATAACCAGACTTCTCTTGTTTGGTTTGCAGCAGTGTGAGATTATGCATTCACAACCTCCCCAAACAAAGATTTTAAGAGTTAAAACTAGAGTTGAAACAAAGTGGATCAAACCTGGTGATCATGTTTCTAAATCTCTAAACTGAGACACATATTTGCCATTGTCCAAAAAAGAACCATATCACTGTAAACAATTAACATTAACATTACCATTAAACATCGCATTCTTCTGGGGTCAAAGGTGACTGGAGCCTATCCCAGCAGCTTCACGCTCACATTTAACTACAGATGCATGTCTTTGGACATTTGGAGGAAGCTGTAGAGAACTCTGTTACATGTTCAATTTCATGACTGTTGTGGTCAAGTCACAGTATTTCTCTCGCGTGAACTACACCAACGTTTCCAAAAGAAAGACTGTGAATAGGTTGTCTTTGGATGCACCTAAAAGAGTCACAGGCAGGAGAGGTGTGGTGGTTTAAGATTTTATCAAAGAGAATGGAAGCCAACTTAAAGACACACAGTCCTTTTTAAATCATGTTAAATCTCGGCTCGACGAAGGACAGACTTATCATCATTTAATCTTCATTCCTGGACAATAATTCTCCTCTGTTTCCAATCTCTGCTATCAGCACTCCGGAGTAAAATACCCCAGGGCTTTTAGTGGATGTTTGGACACCATTAAACTGCGCTTTAAGAAAAAAACTTGAGTTTTAATTAAAAATGTTGTATCGACTTGTTCCGTGATGCAGTTAAATAGACTTGAGGAAGTTGATTGATTTATGTAACAGTGTTCATTATAGATTACTCAACTTTATTATGTTATTATTCAGTCAAGCTGTGTTTTAAGTGTTGTACTCTATATTTCAGACTCTTTTACTGGAGACTCAGACAGAGTTTACTCTAGTTTAGGAACTAGCTTGACCTGTAGGAGTTTTACGGTTCAGTCTGAGTTTGTGTGGATCCACAGGCCTCTGGTTAATTAGCACCTGTTTCTTTTTTTCTTTGGCTCCAAATAAACTGAAAATACCAGAGTTGGCATATGTTAACACTTGATGTTTTGAATTTTTGCAAAAAACATTTGACTCATTCCAGTTTTGCACAATGAGGCACGAGCTATTGACCGCAAGTATAAGTTTAGAGCTCAAGTCTGTGTTCAAACTCCTAATAAATGTATCTAATATTTTCAAAGTCTTTTAAATAAGATAACACAGACATGTGGACAGCTAGTCTAGCGTCACATTATTTTGTAAAATAAGCCAGAAAAGATGGTTGAAAGTTAAGTTGTACAATAATATTGCAAGTAAAAAAATCTTCTCTTGCACTGCTTCTGAAAGAGCAGCACCGTTAAAGTCAGCCTACAAGTGTTAATTGGAAGTAGCACATGTTGGAATTTTTTTTACGGGGTACAATTTCTCCCACTTGGCATTATAAATCGCAAGAGTGTGTCAACACAGCTCAAAACACAAGAGCTCTATGCACAGATGTTGGCAGTGGAACAAAAAGAGGATAAATCAACTAAATTATTGGTTATATCAGGCTGCTCTCATTAGAAACAGGCCTCTCAGGAAATTACAGGCAGTTGCAAACTAAATCTTTTACATCCACATCATGTAACTTTGGTGCTTCTTACCTGTGGGACACCTTTTCCTCATGCGACACCTCTGTATCTCGGTGTGAACGGGGCAGTATGGGGTCGTCTGGTTGTCGACGGTCTCTCTTGAGGAGCCGGACCCTCGAGTCCTGCTCTGCTTGCCCCATCTGTAGCCGCAGGTGACCCCATTACGAAGACAGACGCTCCACTCGCTCCACTCTCCCATCGAAGACAGGAGACAGTGCTCTGAGAGACACAGAGAGAAAAGAGCCTTGTGTCGGTAATGCATGAGGACAGGGTCTGTTCACAAATAGAACTGTAGTTTTAACTGTGCATTGTGCCCACAGTAGCCTCCACAAGCTCCAGTGTCCCGTGAGACATAAAACAACTTACCGGTCACTGCCACAGCAAGATAACTTTTCTAACTTTTCATTTTTCTAGAGGCGCAACAGAAGTTATGATAAGTCCTCGGGACCAAAAGTGAAAAGCCTGAGATATATACAGTACATACCTCTTTAGAAAGAGTTGACATGATAACAGTGATTGCTAACCCTGCTGTCTGTGGGGATTCGTCTCCACTGAGCAGGGAGTCAAAGACACTGGTAAAATATGCACATGTCTGTATAATCGACATCAACAACATTAAATTTGCACTAAACTGAGTTTCCTGTTAACATAGACAGATGAACTTTCTTCTGCTCACAAACCCACTCACACAGTATTTGTGGCAGCTGTTGGACAGATTTTAAGTGTATATTTAGACCTTATTTAGGGTGAATGGTACAGGCCTCATTTGCCTCAGTTCAAATGAGGTACACATTAACTTTGGCATTAATAGATCCACTGGTATCTGTGTATGATGTCACTCTCTCAGTTTTTCCACACTGTCTTTAATGGAAAAAACAGGAGGACCAACATTTCCGAGTAATTATCATCATCATTGTCAGATCTTGGGTTTAAAAAACATTGATTTCCATTAAGGCTTGCTTGAGGTGTGTACCAAGCGGCAGACATGAAACCTTTACTGCACCATCAAAACCAGATGTGGACGCCGGTGCCAAGAAAAGTCCAGTAGCTGCAGATGTTGCAGGTGGATGGCAGAGGGAGAACGTGGTCCCAGCCGAACTATCAGCGAGCGCACAATAGATCTCACTTACTTAGATGGGAGGATGATACACCTCCAGAAATAAAGATAAATTCCTCTCTGAAGATGTTTAATGTGAGTCATGTGTTCTCACAAAGGTTTGGGCTCCTCACTGGAAAACATTGTGCCATGAATAAATAAACAGAGAAAGAAATGGCAATGATGAGAACTTGCAGAACCACAAAGAGGCAAGATTGGTTTGCAAAAGAGAATTTCAGAAATTTCTGTGTGCCATGTCCAAAACGAAACCAGGATGAAGCTGCCAGGATCATTTAATATAAAGAGCTTCAAAGCATTACATTGGTGTTAATGGGATGTAATTCATATGACATTCATTTCATAACCATCAGACAAACCCTTCGACTATATATTAGTGTTAAAAGCAGTGTCAGGTCTTGGATATAAAGCCTTTTCTTCTAAAGCTCATAACCACATGGCTGCCATACATGTCCCAAACCCCGCCTCCGTATTTTATCTCATGAGATAATCTATAAATAAATACTATTATTATCTATTTAAAAGTTTTCCTTTTACATATCACAAGTCAGGTTTGTCTCTTTGAGCTTTGTCTAAGTGTGCAGTGTGCAAAATGTTGGAAGAACAAATGAACTCTTGGAAAGGACATTAAAGCTCTGTGAAGGGGCGCAGTGGCTCAGGGGTACAGCCGTCGTTCTATAACTGTAAGGTTGGCGGTTTGATTCCTGCCCTGTGTATACTGTCGTTGTGTCCTTGGGCAAAGACTCTTCACCCTCCAGTGCCACAGCTCTGGTGTTTGAATGTGTGACCTGTCTGCCCCAGAGGTGAATGGGATGAATGGAAGCATTATGTAAAGCACTTTGGGAAGGGTCCAAAAAAGTGCTCTATAAATGCACAAAATTTACCAACCCAGTGGAAGATTCATTACTTTCTGTTTCCTGGCCATAGCGCCTAATTGAGCACTGCTGGAGGGAAGCACAATCATGTTTCTTTTAGAGCACACCATAAAAAAAATAATAATAATAATAATATTGTTGTGTGCCTTTATTGATTGTAGGTTAACAGTGAAGGGTTCTTACGTAGATTTGTGTATTTCCAAGTGCTCTACCAACTGAGCCAGGGGCTGACATGTGTTTGTCTGTCCTGCATAAAAGGCATAAATAAAGCTTAATAAATCTGAATCTTCTGAATCTGAATCTGAAAGACCTATTTGCATCAGTACAAGGTGCAGTTTGTACCCAGTATATGCATGTGACTGTTAATAGCAACATCTAGGATCCGTCCTTGGCCGAGAAACAGATAAACACAGAGCCACAGTTTTATTGCAACAGATGGATTTATCTTGAGGTTTATTTAGAGGTTTATGGTCTTTTCTTCTATCTGAAACAATCTGCGGCTTTAAACAGGTGCACTCCCTCAGTAGTGAGATTATTTTGGCTCGGTGTAAATATAAAACACCACAAACCTTTTTGAAACTCTGCTGATAAGTGACCACAGAGGCTGAGCAGACAGATAAAAGGAGCATGACGTCTGCTGTCCATTAGACGTTTTAGATTAACCTCACCGGCGATCGACTGTTTAGAGCTGAGATACATTTTAAAGCCACCTGGGATCAGTGTGTGTTCACCCACTTCATAACTGTAACTTCAAACAGCCTTCAAAACATACTCAGACCAAACTCAGTCCAAAAACAGAGGGAGATTACATGTCAGCATGACTTTTATTTCCAGTGATGACCAAAGGGTGTGTTTTTTAAACCTTTTACAACTTTATTTGTGATATGACATTTACATAAAACCTAAGAAGTCTATTTTGATCTCTATGTATAAGTGTATTTATCATTATTTAAAATAAGCTTAACCTTTAGATTTTTTTGGTAAAGAAAAGAATAAGAAAAAAGTGAAAACATCCACAAAACTGAGAACTAGCGACTGGCTGTATAAATGAAGAATAACCACCACAGTTCACTAAAGTTTGGTTTAAAGGCCTAATTCCCTGCAGTTTGTGTTTTTACAGGTTATAGAGGTCTCTTCCTGTGGCTCCAGACATTTAGACTTTAAATCCCTTCATTCCATTGTCCTGAACTGAACAAGCACAAATGCAATTTTCAAAAAACAGTAGATGAAGTGAAGCACAATATAATCCATAGACGCTTTCATCCAAAGAGACTTACATTAAGGTTTCATTCACCAGTGTTACAGCTGGAACACCACTGGAGGCAAGGGGGCTGTCTTGCCCAAGGACACAACAACAGTGGGAATCAAACCGACTAGCTTCTAACACTGAGCCACTCCGTCCACACTTACCGAAGCAGTCTGTGTTGTGAGGGAAGGTCCCCAGTGGGCAGTGCGTAAAGCATTTTCCTTTGTAAAGCTGGAAGCCTGCTTTACATTTGGTGCAAAAGTCTCGGCTGAAGCAGTGGTCGCAGTCCATCGATCGGCACTCTGAGGATCACACAGGAGTCAGAAAATACTTAAACCAAACCATTTTAAAAAGTCAGTTGTCGGCTGAACATTTTAATTCTTCGCGCTATGAACACTGATAACACCACCAACCTGCACTGGCTGCTAATTTAACTCTGAATGGACACTTGTAGGTTCCCTCTACCATCTGTACCTGCACTGACCTTTAACACACTAGTTGTTTTTACTTGAACTTATTGCAGTTGTATTCATCATGCACAAAGAACACTTTATTATACAGAGTTATACAGAGTGTGGCAGTTGTACCATGTTGCCTTTTATACAATGTAAGGTTAGGAATCATGGTCATAATTAGTATTCTTTTCAACAGAAACATTTTTATCTCCGGTCCAGTGTTGTCAAGCCTGTGATGCTTTGTTTACTCGCCTCTACAGTCGAGCCATCCGTTTAAGTCATCATCGCCTGTGCATGCTGTTTTGTAGGCCAACTATAAACAAAGTGTAAACCACATCCATCCGGAAAAAGCTGGCACTCTGCTGTTGACGTTTAAACAACGATTTCCACAGCTTTAAGGTCTTCATTTAATGGAAACTTTACAGACTTGCTGTGGGATTCGGTTACAGACGATGCTTCCTATCTGAACTGAGAAGATGTGTTTCTCATATGGTATAATATCGGTTTTATAAATGTTTATGCCGTGCGGAGAGATGCCGCTCGTGGTTGGATATTTTGCAGCTGCAGCCAACGGTTTACCCTCGTGGTTTGAGGTTTCTGAAAGCTTTCTGTGGGCTTATTGGCATCTTTACTTCAAATAAATCTTTTAAAAAAACTATGTACTTTGAGGTGGAGGTTTATCTTTCATTAGGAGAGTGAGTTCACTAATTTAATACGATGCATCTCAAGAGTCTATGAACGTGCTTTATAGAGGTTTCTGCCTCAGAAAAATGACTTATATATGTTAATATAACTATATGAGCATAATTACGACATCCCTCACATTCAATATCAGAGAAATTGCATCGACTTTTGAGGTGGATACATTTCAATATTTGTGTTTTTCTAGATTAGGAAAGAGGCAGGTTGAGAGGCCACCTGAATTAAAAACCAGACAAAGTATTACATAGGAAGGGTGGTGCAATGGTTTATGGTTCAGTGTCCTTAGGTTTGCCAAAAGATGGATTTAGGGAATTTATACCATATTTATTACACTTTTTTCACACTATTCCAGCCTGAATTCTTGGCCTTTGGTTGATGTTTTTCTGTCTAAAATAAATGATGTAAAATGGTTATTTGTTACAGTCCTGTTCAAAGTTAGTAACATTTTTATTTTGTTCTGAAACTTTAGGCCACAAAATAAGACTTAGTTATTTTGCAGTTTTTTATGTTGTGTCTAAACCACTAAGACCTTTTAGGAAAACAAAAATGAACACATTCTAGTCTTCTCTGACTTGATCTCTGACAAAACCAATATGGTTTCCCTGATGGTGAGGTAATTCCATTAAACAGCATAAAAATCCACCTCATTATAATGTTCTGTGATTGTTGATAAAAAAGTATTATGGACAGAAATGGTTTGATAATGCTTTTGTTCTACAAACTCTAACCCTTAGACTATTCTTTTGTATTATTACAAATAATTAGGAAAATAATAAATGGGATGATTGACATTTTACTTAAAGACTATTGTTATAACTTGCAAGCACAAAATAATAATTCATGTACTATATATATATCTTTACAAGAGTTTGGTGTTGATGTGAGACGTACTCATGCAGCGGTTGATGTCCTTCCCTTTCTGTTCGAAGTGTCCTGCGGGACAGGTGAGGAGACATGTCCCGTGGTGAGACATCCCATCCCTCTGCAGGAACAGGAAGAGTCGCTCGGGGCAGCGCATGCAGCCGTTGTCACGGGAACACTCCAGACAGCTCCGACAGTCATCAGACGTCTCCCTCTGAGCTGCAGAACGACACAGTGAGAAGCTTAGAGGGCTACAATGACTGAAAGGATGAGCGGAAAATAATAGAGTCAACTTAAGATAGAACCCACACTCTAATTTAATAAAAGTAATCAAATATATATATTGAACACTTCTGCTGGATAACCCTGGATAAGCGCTTATCCACTCAAAGCACTTTACCAGTGTTACAGCTGACCACTGGGGGCAAGGTGGGTTAAGTGTCTTGCTCAAGGACACAACGACAGTATGAACTCTGGGGGAGTGCGGGATGTTATGATGTTTTGGGATGTTTCGAGCGGGGATCGGACCGCCCACCCGCCGGTCAAAGGACAGGCCGCTCTACCACAGAGCTACTGCCGCACCATTTAGAACCTTTAGTTCTAATTAAAAATGTTTCAGGTAACTGCTTTAAATAATTGCTAAGCCACTTGATTTTTTAATATAGACTTGAGGAAGTTGATGGATTTACACTCACCTTATTAGGATTATTAGGAACACCAGACTAACACTGTGTTTAACCCCCTTTCTTCTTCAGAACTGCCTTAATTCTACGTGACATTGATTCAACAAGGTGCTGAAAGCATTCTTTAGAAATGTTGGCTCATATTGAGAGGATAGATTCTTGCAGTTGTTGGAGATTTGTGAGATGCACATCCAGGTCACGAAGCTCCTGTTCCACCACATCCCAAAGATGCTCTATTGGGTTGAGATCTGGAGACTGTGGGGGCCACTTTAGTTCAGTGAACTCATTGTACTGTTCAAGAAACCAGTTTAAAATGAATGGAGCTTTGTGACATGGTGCATTATCCTGCTGGAAGTATCATCAGAGGATGGGTACATGGTGGTCATAAAGGGATGAACATGGTCAGAAACAATGCTCAGGTAGGCCGTGGCATTTAAACCATGCCCAACTGGCACTAAGGGGCCTAAAGTGTGCCAAGAAAACCTCCCCCACACCATTACACCACCAGCACCAGCACCAGCCTGCACAGTGGGAACAAGGCATGATGGATCCATGTTCTCATTCTCTTTACGCCACATTCTGACTCTACCATCTGAACGTCTCAACAGAAATCAGACTCATCAGACCAGGCAACATTTTTCTTCAACTGTTCAATTTTGATGAGCTCGTGCAAATTGTAGACTCTTTTTCCTGTTTGTTGTGGAGATGAGTGGTACCTGGTGGGGTCTTCTGCTGTAGCCCATCCGCCTCAAGGTTGTGTTGTTGCTTCACAAATGCTTTGCTGCAGACCTCGGTTGTAACGAGTGGTTATTTCAGTCAAAGTGGCTCTTCTATCAGCTTGAATCAGTCGGCCCATTCTCCTCTGACCTCTAGCATCAACAAGGCCTTTTCTCCCACAGGACTGACGCAGACTGGATGTTTTTCCCTTTTCACACCATTCTTCGTAAGCCCTAGAAGTGGTTGTGCGTGAAAATCCCAGTAACTGAGCAGATTGTGAAATACTCAGACCGGCCACTGGCACCAACAACCATGCCACGCTCAACATAGATCAAATCACCTTTCTTTCCCGTTCTGACATTCAGTTTGGAGTTCAGGAGACTGTCTTGACCAGGACCACAGCCCTAAATGCACTGAAGACACTGTCATGTGATTGGTTGATTAGATTCTTGCATTAATGAGAAATTGAACAGGTGTTCCTAATAATCCTTTAGGTGAGTGTATATGTAATAGTGTTCAATACTATATATTAAAGTTAGGCCTCTTTAGCTGAATTGGAGCCTGTCCCAGCTCACCTCCACGACCCATAAAGAATAAGAAATCAATAGTCCACATTTACAGTGGCATTTGTAGCTTAGGGACACTGTCATTAGTATTTGTGATTAACAGTTTGTGAGAGAATCTAGTGGATGCTGCTTTTGAGTAAGGATCGATGCACATGGGGCAAAAGTAATTGTACTACGCATGATCATCTTTACAGTGCAGTCATTTATTGTATCATACACTGTTCGGGTCGATCTGGGCTTAGACGAGACTTTTATCAGACAGTGAAGGAATGCTTCCGACCGGGAGGGATAAAGATGGAAAGAGACGACTGTCAAATAAACTGAGCCTCTCTGAAGAGGTTTACAGATAGAGTGTGTGTAATCGGTTCAGCAAAGGTTCATACAACATGACGTTTATATAAAAAAAAAATGATGACATGCTGAACAATGTAAAAAGTGTAATATTGGATGCAACGCACACAATGTTACAGACAAATAGATGCTTTTTTAAAATCATGTTATTTGATAGGATTAGCAAATCAATAATTTAGAGGCGAGGCCAAGGCGAGATGTGTTTAACCGAGTTGGAGACAAAGCATTGACAGAAGAATGTCCCACCCAGAAAAGAAGGCTGTGTGGCTTACTTCCTTATTAAAGAGGGATCAGGTACACCAGATTCATGTTTATTATTACTTCCTTTTGCAATAACAAAAAAAAAAGTTTTTAATCTTGTTTGAATTTTTTGTGTCTAAAAATGATTTGTTTTAAGGAGTGTATTAACTAATCCCAGTTTATATCCTTGTCATGAACTAGAGAAGAAAATGAAAGCGTTTGAGATTACTGAGTATGACTCAAAACTCAAAGAGTGGAAACATCCGATGGAAATATGTCAACAAGTCCAACTGTTAATACTATTACGCAAAATGATCTCAGTCAGCTTAAATAATTATGGTCAGAGATTGACCTAATGTCTCAGTCTGAACCCACTAATGGAAAATAACTGTCACATGCTGAACATCAGAGCTCCACAACAAAAGCTGAAAGGCTGAATTTACTGTTGAGGTGGAAGTAGATTTGAAGGGACTTAGGATCTTTATTCTTGCAAAAAATATAATTCCTGCTTTTGAATAGGCTGAGAGTCCACAGATATTTTGACAGATAACTGCAGCTGGTATCTCAAAGTTTTTATGATTATCTTCTGTTGAAGGACTTACTGCTCCAGAAAAAAATGCATAATGGTTGTGGCGTTGTTCAAACTCTATTGGTGGTACAGAGGTTTGTTAGCTGTGTTGATTAGGCTTGTATTAAGTGTTTCTATATGCACATTTTTTGGCTTTATTCCAACAAATGTCAGTAAAAATTATAAAAACTATAGGAAAAACATATGTTCTTTAGCATATACAATATCTTCTCAAAAGCTTAGGCATCAGTGAATGTTTACTTGGAATATCATACACGTATAACCTGCATGATTTAACATCTTAAAGAGAATTTGGTTTATTGCCTTCAGTATTTCACACATGCGTGATATTCCCATGAAACGTAACTGATTGAAAACTGGAAATGACAGGCCTGCATGCAATGGATTATGGGATAAAAGGCTATTAAAAGCTCATCTTCACAGTTCTGGCCCATAACAAACTGTGTCCAAATCTAGAGGCGTGTTAGAACCTGGACAGGGCTCATTGGCCAGTTATGACATATTCACTGTAGAAATGTAAGCTTGAAGAAGCAGGCCATGTGTGAGACACAACTTAACAATTTAAATACCTCAGAGGTGATAGAGAAGTTAGAAAATGCACTACCTAAAGGCAATGTCACACAGATCTAGATAAAGATATGGGTTTGTTCAACATTACACACATGGAAGACATATTTAATTACATGACATAGACAGAAGCTCATGAACCATATGAACTCTTAAAATACAGTATCAGATATTGCACAATTATGACTAACATTAACATTTATCCGTATGGAAGTCTAGGCAATTGCTCACTACCCACTAAAAATGATTTAAGCCTGTGTCTCTGTGGTTTTGGCTGTCACAGACGAACAATTAATTAGTGGTGGCAAAATAACTCATAGACCTCAACAAATATCTGACAGGACAATTGAAGAGAATGCTGCAATACTCTGTGTTAAATATCCTGGATTGCTAAAGAAACAAACAAGTGTTCATGTTACTCAAGCTATTATTGCAACACATGCCACAAGTTTTCCTTTATTTCTCTTTTTTTTTGCCCAAGCACATGACGCCACTCAGGTTTACCAGAGTCGAATCATTATACCTCACAGATTGGCATCTTAAGATAAAGATTTGCAGTTATATGAATGCTTCTGACTGAATCTGAGAGCGGACAATGACTGTAGTTGACATTAGTGGAATTACTTCACTGTTACAGAATGTAGTGCTGTTTGGAAATACTACAAGAGCTGGGCAGGAGCAGGTGCCCATAGTTTAGTCAAAATTACACTTACCAAGACCGAATTATGACCAAAACCAAGAAAAGAGCCAGAATCAAGCCCTACACCTGATTACACACTTGGTTCACTTCAGTATTGGACTCAGTGATTCCTTTACACAAGAGATGTTTGTGACCTGCCATTGTCTAATGTTCCCCTTCAGTCTCAAATGAAATAATGAAATATAGATTAATATTTTTATTATAAAGTTGTGAAATGGCCTTTTGTGATAGAGTGGTATTTTGTGGTGTTTGGCAGAGAAAGATGTGCTTGTGTAATTTGTATTTGCTACAAATCTTCTCTCTCTTTTGCTTCTCGGCAGCTCCAACGGAGCAAACAGGAAACAAGCTGAAAGTCAATAAATGAAGCTCGGCTAAAGGATTAGCAAAACATTAGCCATGTAACTTTTCTAAAATTGACAGTATTAGCTCATGTAGCTCAGAATGAAGGTGCTGTTTAACGGTATGTGTCTTGTTTATGTGGAAACAGTAGTCAGAAATTACAAGCCACTAATTTGCATAAATCTGTTTGTTTAATGAACACAAACAAAAAAAAAAATACGACAGAAAGTTTAGTTAAGTAACTCTCTATGATTCCAAAAGTTTACTTAGAGCTGTAAAATATGAGGGCTATTATGTCAGTCAGGACCTCAAGATGCCATTTCATTTTATTTATTTAACTTTTATTTGCATGAAAATGGCCCATTTAAAGGTAAAAAAGGAGCCCATGAGGAGAGAATTCCCAAATAATCCACAGAACCATTACACACAGCTTTGGGACCTGACTTTGAGGTCTCAACCCATTGTCTGCAAAACAGTTCACATGTGCTATCGATCTGGTGGCTTAAGGGACTTTGAGAGGAGCGGCAGGTTTAGGTAGCATAAAACGGTGATCTGTGACCTTGCATGGGATTGCAGTAGGTTTTTAACAAGCACCAGGTGTAACACACTCCGCTGGGGTTTGGGGGAAACATGCTAGTGTTTAACGGAGACTTCCACCCTAAAACTGGATTCATGTGATGAAAATGAAGAATGGAGTTGCTATAAAGTCTGTATTTTATTTCTGAAATGGTGTCTTGATAAGAATGCCATGAAATCTGGCTCTAAGTGAGAAGTAAGTTGTAAAATAATGGTTAAAAAGGTGGCTGTTTAGTCAATAACATGGCTGTCCTAGTTCTTTACAAAACAAACAACTTAACTTGTCAAATCAGCTTTTTAGGCATTTAAAGGTACCAAACAATAGTAACACAGGTGAAATCTAGCATCAGGTGAGCTGTGTTTGTTAGCTACACTTCTTTTTTAGAACCCGCTCTATTTTGTACAATTATATCAGCATTCCTTGGAATATACTAATTGTGTCAGTGATTGATTTGATTGGACACTAGGTAATCAAGCTATTGTTCTCCATTTCAGCTATGGTTACACGTAAAGTTCAAAGAAACAACAAGTTATTCAATTTCTGAATCATTTAGAGTATTTATATTTGTTGTAATTAGTTCCTTTAAATTTCTTAGTATTGCAGCTAAATATGCTATAGCTAACAGTTCACTGCCTCTCCAGCTAAACATTTCCTTTTAGTGTGTGTTTTCTTGTTACACACAGCAGCTATAGCTTGTGTGGACGGAGCCAAAACACTTACAATGCAACATGGTGTGTACCTTAATAAGAAAAAGGTCCAGGTGGAGTGACGTGTTCACACAAGACATAGATGTACAGTCCCTGAAGATGTACGTCTGTGAAGTCCTTTAACACATCTTTCACTGTCTTTTCCAAACTCTGCATCGAGTCAAGTTAAACCATCACGGGTCATGTCTTCATTTTCCACCGCTGACTCATAAATGACAGGCTTCTCCCAGGGGTAATACTGTTTTTCCTCTAAATCTGGGGTAACTTAGAGGTTAAATGTTTACTGTACAGGCTGACATGGCAGAATTTGAATAAAACAACAACCAAAAAAACACTTTCTTCACATTTTCTGAAGTAAATATTTGGTAATAGTGCTTCTGCTGTTGGGTGGAGTCTGACCCAAAATATTCTGCTCAACAGTGAAACTATGCTGATCACAAAAAAACATACAGACAATAAAAAAACTAATTCACACATTTATTTTCAGAACTCAGAGCCTTTTGTGTGAAGTAAATTTTAAGAAATATAAAACCATATATCCATCCATCCATCCATTTATCTTCTTCAGGGGGGATACTGAGGCGTTCAAAATGATTTCTTTCTCATGGAACTGTCATGCACAGCCAGATAAAGCCTCACTTCCTTAGACTATAAAGCCACATTGTGCTCAAGTTCATCTGTGAATGACCGCTCTTCTTTTCTACACGTCATGGTCTGCCGTAATGAGTACCACAGTCCCGTTCTAACCAGCAATATCTTTGGACGGTGGTAAGAAGACCAAGTATATGCAAACTTGTAGTACATTCTTGTTGTTGGGCAGGTATGCTGACCTCTTGCCTACTGTTGACCCTACTGAGCGAAAAAATTACAGCAATATATGTAAAAATAAATGCTCATACGTCTGTATCTGTGTTGTTTGAAGATTATATATTTCACTAATAGGCAACTGCACTTAGCATTTAGCTATTGTTCCATCCATCCATCCATCTTCTACCGCTTATCCGGGGCCGGGTCGCTGGGGCAGCAGTCTAAGCAGAGACGCCCAGACTTCCCCCTCCCCAGACACTTCCTCCAGGCATTCCCAGGCCAGCCGAGAGACATAGTCCCTCCAGCGTGTCCTAGGACTTCCCCGAGGTCTCCTCATGCCCGTAACACCTCACTAGGGAGGCGTTCGGGAGGCATCCGAAACAGATGCCCGAGCCATCTCAGCTGGCTCTTCTCGATGTGAAGGAGCAGCGGCTCTACTTTGAGCTCCTCCCGAGGGAGCTCCTCACCTTATCTCTAAGAGAGAGCCCCACCACTCTGCGGAGAAAGCTCATTTCGGCCGCCTGTATCCGGGATCTTGTTCTTTCGGTCATGACCCAAACTTCATGACCATAGGTGAGAGTAGGAACGTAGATCGACTGGTAAATCGAGAGCTTTGCCTTACAGCTCAGCTCCTTCTTCACCACGACAGACCGGTACATCGACCGCATCACTGCAGAAGCTGCACCGATCCGTCTGTCGATCTCACGCTCCTTCCTTCCCTCACTCGTGAACAAGACCCCGAGATACTTGAACTCCTCCACTTGAGGCAGGAGCTCTCCACCAACCTGAAGGGGACAAGCCACCCTTTTCCGACTGAGAACCATGGTCTCAGACTTGGAGGTGCTGATCCTCATCCCAGCCGCTTCACACTCGGCTGCAAACCGCCCCAGTGAACATTGAAGGTCCTGGCTTGATGGAGCCAACAGGACAACATCATCTGCAAAAAGCAGAGACGAAATCCTGTGGTCCCCAAACCAGACTCCCTCCGGCCCCTGGCTGCGCCTAGAAATCCTGTCCATAAAGATAATGAACAGGACCGGTGACAAAGGGCAGCCCTGCCGGAGTCTAACATGCACCGGGAACAGGTCTGACTTACTGCCGGCAATGAACCAAGCTCCTGCTCCGGTCGTACAGGGACCGGACAGCCCTTAGCAAAGGGCCCCGGACCCCATACTCCCAGAGCACCCCCCACAGGGCACCGCGAGGGACACAGTCGAATGCCTTCTCCAGATCCACAAAGCACATGTGGACTGGAGAGGGTATAGAGCTGGTCCAGTGTTCCACGAATGTGACGAAAACCATTGTTCCTCCTGGATCTGAGGTTCAACTATCAGCCGCATTCTCCTCTCCAGTACCCTGGCATAGACTGAGGCTGAGGATTATTCATTGTTAAACTATGGAAATCTCAAATTTTTAATGCTCTGCGAGTTGCGGTTTACATTAATTAGGTGCACAACAATACCATGTGAGTATTTCACACAAGCCTTGTTTTGTGATTTAATTTTTTCTTGCTCTTTTGAAATATGTTCTTCTCTAAACTCTTTTGTCATGTGATACAAAGCATTAAAAGCCCTGGCCCCATTCTCAGTCAGAAAAACATGTACTTTGTGTCCTTTTGTTTTTGGCTAAACAGCAGAGATTTCTACATTATGTTCCAGATGTCTTTTGTAGTTATGGTATTATAATTATATTATTGTAAATTATATTTGTGTAAAAACCACTATGAAAATGCATTTTGGAGGGTTTGAGTATGCAGCGTACCTTGACCCTGACTTATATAACACTGATGAGACTTCCCTTTGGTTACAGCAACAACAGCAGTAATCAAGTCATGTCAGAGCACTTTACATAATGTGGGGTTTGAGGAATGCTACCCAACTGTCGCAATAATTGTCTGTGCTTTGCATTAGTTTTTCCATAATGTTCCTCTATTGTGTTTTTCCTTCTGTGTAAGTGACTGGTGCTTTTTAAGTCAAAAGTTCTACATTTGAAAGCCTAAAGGCATACAGAGCAGTTTTTACTTAAAGATGGTATTGTAAGTCCTTTTAAAAAGCTAATTTATTTTTAGCCTGGATCATGTAACAAGACTTGGGTTAATACTTGACATATATTGCATATTTTGCTCATTGACTATTTGTTCAGTGAAATTAGTTTTTGCCCAAATAGTGACATCTTAGAGACGTCACAGAGGAAAGTGCTTAAATAAAGAGAGGTTAAGTGACTTGTCACACGGTCGTCATACAACGAGAATGAACTAGGTGAAGTGGAAATCAAACCGAGCTTATATCTCTAAAGGGAGGAGTTTCCCCTGAAACCAAACCTGATGGGCCAGGTTGTTCTGTTGCTGGTCAAAGGGAGTTGTGACTTCATATGTGACAGTCGTTAAGGCTCCGAAGAGTCGGTGACATTGTTCCATTCAGGTGCAAGGTGGTTCTCTTTGAGGTGGAGGTGGACTCAGACTCAGGTCCAGGATTGGCTCTTCTGTGCTGATGCATCCTCTTGTGAAGCTGTTGTTTAGTTTCACCGACATAGCTGTCACTGCACTCTTCACTGAACTGAACAGAATTAATAAAGTCTCTTGGAATAGAGACGAAACATCTTCACCTTGAAAACTAAGTCCAGATGCTTTTACTCAAACCCTTGCTCCAAAAGGGGAGGTACTTTAAATTAATACTTGGTCGGTGATTTATTAACCTCAGTTTTATCTCGTCAGAGCAGTGCCATGTTGTTTACGCTTGCAACGGTAAATAAAAAACGGTCCCTGCATCTTTAAACGTAAAATACACCCAGACCTGTCAGAGCTGCCTCCTCATTGAGCACAAGCCAGTTTCAAAGTTCAAAGTATCTTTATTGTCCCACAAGGGGAAATTCTTTTTGGTACCAGCTCCACATAAAACAGACAGAATACAGAGACAACAAAAGCTTTAACATCCAACAAAATGAATGTCACAAGAAGCCCAAGACATGATGTGCAATCAATAAAAAAGACAGGGACCTCATCCAGTGCAAATAATCCAAAAGAACAAATGATTTCAAAAGTGCTAAGTGTCATTAAGGTTCTTTACAGCGCATTGAATAAATAACATTCCCATTCTTTTTGTTCTGCAGCCAGGAACCCTATACCGCCGCCCAGAGGGCAAAAGCTCAAACTGCGCTCTGAGAGGATTGTCCTGAGAAAGAATAATGGCCAGTTCAGACAGAGAATACTTTGCTTGGAGCAGGTCAAGACTGATTATTGCACCTTTGTAAAGCAGCAGCGCAAGGTTAGGCATAACAGGGACAAAAACTACCAAGGTTTGTTAAACAAATACGGTAACCAAACAATACTTTCAAGCAAATACAGTAGCTAATTTAAATAAATGTCCCACATATGGATCCAATTATTTCAAGCATTCCTTAAAGCCTGGCGGTCATGTGTCTGTGCAGCTAAATACAGTGAGTTTCACATAAAGTGCATCTCATAAATTTACTGCATAACTTTGAGATTATGTCATGGGCACTTTTAAAATGCACTTCATCACTTTATGCAGAGAAGAAGAAGCAAGTGGGATTTTATACCAGCTCCAAGTCTAAACTTATTGGTTTACCTCAACATAAACCTGCACCTGATTACATTCGGTTCACTCCGAGCCGGCACTCACAGCTGGAAGGTAAAATGAACTTTGAAAAATGGAAACTCATGCAAAACCTTATAGAACCATCAAATGCAGGTAATGTTTCATAGGCTCATAAAGTGAGATAGCTCCCACTAAAAACATTCAGTCTCTTGAGTTCTAGCATTTCTATTTATAGGAAATGTTTTCAATGGCATTGTCTCATTTTAGTTCTCAATTGTACTCAGTGATGAAATTCTGCAGGTTCAAGGTTCAGCTGCTTGTTCTTGTGATCATAAAAAGGTCTTAGAATATTGAAAGATAAGAAAACAGAAGTTGTGGATCAGTTTTAATGCAATTTTAACAGCTTTTTATTTATTTTATTGTTTATGTTAATATAGCAATTGAAAAAAAATAATTGGAAGAACCTAAATAGAAAACTGAGTTGCGGTCAAAGAGATATTCCTGATTAGATAATAACACAGTCAGGGATCGGGTTAAGTTGACTTTTAACCTGATGTTTATCATAACAGTGAGATTTACAGGAGGGAGACTGTGTGCTTCCCGAGGCTTACAGTGCCACATATTTTCTGTGATGTAAAGAAGAGGAGGAAAACTGTGACAAGATGTTGAATCCAATCAGAATCATGTGCAGTGTTGCATATATCTGGGCGCTGGAAGACACAAGCCAGGTTTGAATTGGAAAGCTTGTGACTGGAAAAGGAGAAAATCCTGCCTGAACTGCCTCGAGACTTAGAAATGGCATGAACTTGTAAAGAACTGCCAAAATACAATCTGTGTTGCAATAACATACCAGCTTCTCCAAAAGGGTTTGGGGCAAAAACTGGGCAAAACTGTATGTCCCAAGTGTTATTTAGTTGTGAGTGAAAAGTACTTGTTCGCTTTTATACTGTTTATTACGTCTAATAAAAGACAGATTTAAAATTTAAGCAGATAGTGATAATGAAATGCCTAAAACAAGAGGAACAATGTTTTATCAGGTTTTAATGTGTAAGGACAACTGTTGTTTAGCATGATGTTACGATAGAAAGTGGTAAAAACTAAAAGATTTTTAAGCTCTAAGAACATTGTCCAAAAAGTCATTACCACCATTGTTTTTGTTGTAACCACAGAACTGCACATGTTCATTATGGAACTATGGAATAGATCTGTGGTCTTAACACAAATGTGAGAGGTGCTTCTACTGTATCCAAAGTTTAGATCTTGAGTTAGCAAAGGATTAACAAAAATCCATTGATTGTGGATTCAACAGTCCAGTCACATGTGGTTAAGAGACCTAAACACAGAAAATAATTCCATTTATACAAATATCTATGCTTGTGTCGCCAGGGCCTTTACATTCAGAGACATTTTTGTTTAGTTGGAAGACAAAAGGATCCTTGGCAACCTCTGACTACGCTAGCTAGTGTTTTTTTTTACTTTGAAAAATATATTACAGTAATGTTGATGATGCCTTATATTTAAAAGTGAAGTTTGTATTTTTGATGAGGTCTGGTGAAAATTTTCCAAGAAGTCTCACTCTTTTTTTCAGCCTGAAGAGCTCCAGCAAAACTCAATTTGTCTGCTCGGAGCAGAAAAAGGAAACAATAAAAAGGGGTAATGCCTTTTACGTATGTAGTATTAAAAGTCTTGTTTTTCAAGAAAGACAAGAGAGTGTTGTTTTGAAGTAAATATTAAATATTTTTTTCTGATGTGGTCCTTTTCTTCTGAGCTATATACTACAAAATATTACAGAGTACACCTTTAACCTGCAGTAAAAGAGTCTGAGGCGCTCACAATTACCTCCAGAAACCACACGGAAACCCAAAAGCACTAATGGACCTAATGATGACTTTAACCTCTTGACTTCACGCGTCCACTTCTCTCTTTAGAAGAGTTTTCACTTCGTGCCTGCTCCTGTCAGGAATGTGTTCGAGCCGCGCAAAGAACCAGGTCCAGATGCAGCGCAGGGTGAAGAGGTGAAATGTAGGAAAGAAAAATGAGGAAGAGAATGAATGGGAAAAGAATAAGACAGCTCAAGCAGGGTTTGGAGAAATGAGATCTGACAGAGGGTCAAACTGTGCAGCATTTGACCCTTCAGACCTAAAGTCTTCTGTATGTTATATATAAATGATATATCCAACACATGTTTAAAGAATTTAGCCTCTCAAATAAAACACAGTTGGGGCATATATGTAAATCAGTTTAATATGTTTTAGCAGAAAAGCATATATTTAACATATGTGCTGCGGTCATGTAGCAGCCTATCCAAAGAATTCATCTAATCTCTGTGGACTTGAGCTGGATTTGGGCGCAGTACGATTGGACATGGATAAACTGCTTCTGGACACAACTGGATAAATATACAAGCAATCAAACTAAAACAACATTGCAGGAACAACGTTTCATTTGAGATAAACAGTTTCAATTTGTCCAACAGCATTTCTACCAAAAGATGTGAATATGATTAAATGCACACATTTAGATCAGTAAAAAAAAGTTATTTTCTATTTTTGGACTTCAGAATTTTTTTAAATTTTGCCAGCAACCTTAGTTTGTCCATGTTTTTTTTTTATTTATTTTTTTTATTGTTTATAAGCGCTTTTCCACCTAGTAGGCTTTCAAAGCGCTTTAAACTTTTAAAACTTGCAAATTGAATTTAGGAACCACCTTAAGTTCAACTACATTAGTTTAATATAAAATATAACTATGTAATACAAATATAAAATCTACATAATGTATAGAATATCCATCTTGTAAAATTAATACGTACGTTTTACTCACTTTTTATGTGGCAGTAGTACATGGAAATATTTTCATTAGGATATCCAATAAATTTTTGTTTGAAACATTGTCACAGTTTTCCAGCGATTTGCAGAAACATCAAATTGAGGATACCTTTCTTGGCAATGTCAACCATTTCCTCGCGTGTTTGAAACGGTATAATCTTGCTGTCACCAGTAGTTAACGTGAAAGAATGGGTGACACCTGACGGCTTCACAAAGCCCCAGTAATCTCAATCTAACGCCTCAGAATGCCCTGACAGCAACGGGAAAAGTCCCAATGACGGCGTAATTGAGACCGGATCCCTCGTATTTTAGTTGGAAATGCCAGACACTGGTGAAAGTAATGGCCACCAGTTGCATACCTGTGTAGCTGCCAATTTTCAGAAGGAATCTATAAAGAGTCATTAGCCCCAAATCTGGATCAGAGGAGAACCTTCGGCTGCTGCAGTGCGTCTGCTAGCGTGTAGTTTAACAAGGAGTGACACAACAATTCAGACGCTAATGTGAGACATGTGAGGGAAAAAAACAACAAAGCACCAACCAGGGAGAAGAGAATGGCACCATGATGGTTCTGTGCAATGCTAACAAATCCAAGTTCCAGTCACAGAAACAGAAACAGAAGCGGTCATTGGACGACTTATACAAATTCAAAATGTACAACAGGATTTGAACGTCCTCACGATGGGTCGATGTGAGACAAATCAGTTCAAGTCATTTTAGTTGAAACTAGCGGGACAGCTGCAAATGTTCTCCACTAAACATAACTATAAATGCCCCTTGCATATTTATATTTTTGTCTATAGATTATTCCAAAAGTCAACCCTCGGAGTTAGTCTATGGAGTGTCGAGTCTGTTGTCGTGCCAAACATGGCGAGAAGACTCTCTCAACATCAATCTGCATCAAAATCATTTATTCTTAAAACAGTTATTCAGCTGCGTCGTCTTGAAACTAAAGATGGTTGGACTTTTGGTTTGAGGAAATACAAAATCGATCAATAATGATGAGTATCTGATTTGCTCTGATATCGCAACAGCAAAAATGTACTATCTCGAAACTCACGCATTCACTAAACTACAATATAAACTAAAAGCCTGTTGCATATTTAAATGTAGTGTTTATGGAGTGTTGTTGTCTGTTGTCGTGCCAAACGTGTTGTCCATTTCTTTTTTTTAATGAAATTATTGGCAAGTCTTGACCAAGTGCTATTAGTCTTAAAGCTAAAGATGGTTTCAACCCGATTTCCTGTTTTGATGTTCACAAAAAGAAAAAGACTTTCAAACCTTGCAACACCAAAAATGTAAGGTCCCAAAGCTTTACACTTAAACACAATATAATTAGAATTTTTCTCTTGTGGTTTTGTTTCTTGTCAATGGATGGCTACAAAAAGCCAAGCTTCTAAGGTAGTTTTTTGATTTCCAAATTGTTGTCTGTCGCGACTCGCCAAACATGGCGAGAAGACTTCAGACTTAGTTCAAGAGTGATCTGCACCAAAGCCGTTTAATTCTTCTGCCCACTACCTATTGAATCTGAAATCTAAGCATGGTTTAACACTTTTGTTTGAGGTAAGACAAAACTAATCATCTACAACATACGGGATTCAAACACAATTTCCTGTTTTTGATATCACGTTCGCCAACAGAAAACCACTTTCAAACCTCGCAACTGCAAACATGTAAGGTCCTACAGCCTAACACAGGTGTAGGCTACTCACCACTTTGCCTCTGCATGACGCCAGACCCCATCCTGATCACCTCACATAGCAAGGACATCACAATGGCGAAGAGTCTTAAATGCATCTGGGCTGCTGGCAAGCGCCCACTTCAGCGCCAGACTGAGGACATCTGCGAGGACTCCCGGGGTGGCAGGTTGGACGTACTGCTCCACAACCAAGGATTGAAAAAGAAACCAGCAGAAGGCACGGGGGCTTCAAAAAAAATGACAAGTTGAACAAATACGAAGTGAGTATTATCTTTCAGACCCAATGGAGCAGTAAAAACAATGTGTGAAGGTGAGAGATGTGAAGGAGGGACAGAAGGAAGCCTCCTCTGCTATGTCCAGTTAAGGAGGATATGTTTTAAAGAACCAAAAAGGAGCTCCTGGAGAGTCCTGGAGAGTGTAGAGGCTGGTCTGCTCCCACAGACTGGCAGTTTGGAGGGAAAGCTCACTTTTTAACTACCTCTGTCAAATTTGCGATAAACGAGCCCCACTTATCCCCGTAGCCATCTTTAACCCTTTACGGGGCGGCCTAAGTGGTTCCACATTTGCAGCTTGATCTTTAGCCTCCTCCTCTCTGGCTCTATCTCATGTTGTTCAGCCTCTTTTATTATCCTTGTTTATGTTTTCTGCCCTTATTGGAAAGCTTTCTATTCACTCCTAATAAATTTGGGCAGTCTGTAAAGTTTTTTAGGTCGTGACCACCCTGAAGGGATGAAAACTCAGCTGGAGATCGATGTTGTTGGGAGTTTACAAAATGATCAGACCCTGACGTGCAATCAATTTGTTGTGCCTGTCTGTTTGGAGCATTCAGGTAGGCAGACGGCTACAGGGGTCTCAGATGAAGAGATTAGGATGAAGAGGGCATCACTTATGTGCAGTTAAATAACATAAAAGTACTTTATTGGTTTGTATTGCTGAAGGAAATAATTGTCATAATTGGACAAGTCACATTCCCCAAGCTTAGGCTGCAAAGATGAAGGGCTATGCAGAGTCATTGGTAAATTAAATGCACATTTAGGATAAGCTTTATTCTACTGTGCAGTCGGCCTGTTAGGAGCAGTTATTAGTGACATCTGGTGGTAATGTTTTGTTGCTTCGGAGACAATGCAAAGATATCAAAAGGATCACTGCTGCTTGATGGCACTATAGACAGTATAAGTGTATGTCGGCCATATTGTGCAGGTCAAAATGCATTCTATTTCTATTTATTCAGCTGTAAATGTTCTCACTTATTATCATACAATGGTTTCGGTGGACACTTTTTACCTTCAACGAAATGAGCAAAGTCGTGATGTTCCTTAAATTATGAAAAATACCATTCCATTAACTTAGACGTCATCTGTCCTGAGTGTGTATCAATTTTCATTAATATTGTTATTTGTGAAAAAAGAATATTGTAAAATGACAATAAACAAATAAAACCAACAGGATTACACATGCCTTTTTTGTTGTTACACCATCCAAGCCAATTATATATACTGTAAATATATTTACAAAAGCCCAAAACACAAGTGACATTAAGGTTAACACGACAATAAAAGTCAAAAGACTAAAATGTGTTTTGAGAAGAAATTTAAAACAGGAAGTGAGTCAGACTTAAACGACAGAAACTTATTCCACAGGAAGAAACAACTGCAAAAAGCACAGCCACCTCGTGAAGAAATAGGTCCAGGTCCCGTGTTGGACACAAAGTCATTCACAACCTAGTCCCATTAGAGAATAGGGTTTTATCTTCACCTTTGTCAAATTTGAGTTATTCGGGACGTTTATTCTTGGATATCATTTTGCATTATAGAAGTTGTATTTATAAATCTTTGGACTTTATTAGACTTTTTATTCAAAAGAAACTTGCTCCACATGTTATTGTTAATAACAATGTCAAACTAGAAACCTCAAAACTGCACAGAACACAGATATAACCTTATAATTCTATGGGTCTTAATCTTAGACAATCAAAACCAACCATATTGTTGTTCTGATCAGACAGAATGGTTTCTATTTGGTTTTATTGCTTCTCTTTAGTGTTAACAAACTTGTCATTAGTGTTTCATCTTCATTGGTTTGAGACTGGTTTGTAGTGTTTTGTTGTGATTATATATTTATCCCAGAATCAATTGAATGGCTTTGACCCAGGTTCTGGTCACAGGACTCACATGCGCTCCTGCTTCACAGCAAGAAGGTCCTGGTTCGATTCTTTTCCAGGGCAGGTCTTTTCTGTGTGATGTCCCCATGTCTGTGCAGGTTTCCTTCAGGTGCCTTTAGTTTTTCAAACCACCAAAGACCTGTACAATAGCCCCCCTACACACACACACGGGCCAGGACTCTCCTGAAAAACAGATCTGTAATCTCAGTGGGACTTTCCTGGATAAACAAAACATGTGCACAGATATTTTTATAAACTTATTCATATTTTCTTTTCCCAGTTTATAAAAATATCAAACAACGAGCACTAAAAAAAAAAGAACTTACAGTTTTTCTTAAAAATGTTATGTCAAGTGGTTCCACTGCTTTAAATAATGTTTAATTTAAACACATTAGATTTTCTCCAATCACATCCACAGAGATTCAGACTGAACTGTAAAAGTCCAGTCTCATGACAGAGTCTCAGGAGCAGACTCTGACTGAGTCTTCAGTAAAAATGTCTGAAATATAAAGTCCATCTGTGTCTGGTCTCTGTGACTGTCACTCATGTCTCAGATCCACTCTCATCTTTGTTTTTAGGCTGGTTTCTAACACTTAAAACACAGCTTGACTGAATAAAAATAACATAATAAAGTCGAGTAATCTACATTAAACACTCTTACATATAAATCAATCAACTTCCTTAAGTCTATATTAAGAAATTAAGTCACTTACGTAAAGCAAGTTGACATATCATTTTTAAGTAAAATTGAAGGTTAATTTTTACGAGTGAGGTTGAATTGTTGTTAAATGTTTTGTACAGTATAAAGAAGGTGTGGTGAATGGTGATGGATGCAGTAAAGTGAAATGCCGTGATAAGGTAATGAGGGTCTTTATCATGGATATACACATGCTCAATGCACACACATCAACAGCTGTGATGCGCAGATATTTAATCTTTATCTGTTTGTTAACCTGACTCACATTGTCTGTTTCACAGTAGCATCTGGGAAGGACCACGTTGAAAGCGTTTGCAAAAGGAAGGTGCCTTCTGTTGGAAACTTGTTGGTGATTGGATCAAGCACCAGCTACTGTCTGCCTACTACAAGGTTTGTTTTAGTTTTGTCCTCACAGAGTCGGCTCACTTACCCTTTCTGAAGTTGATGGCTCACTTAACCACACTTCAGAGAGGTTAAGTTATGCTAATGACCCAATCCAAGCCATTCACCTGCTTAACAAGTCTGATACTAACCTCTAGTTCTCACTGGGTGTTAGACACAGGTTAAACCACTCGCTCTGAGGGATATAAACTCAGATCACAGACCAGTCGGCTTTAAAAGTGACAAAATCCCTAGTTTCCAAACTATGTACAGATGCCTTCTTTTTACCCATTTAGTAATACGACTACCTGGATGACTGAGAACCTGCACAGACATCTCTACAAAACTATACACCACAACTATGTCCTTTTCCGTTCTGGTCCTCTCGTGATTGTACTTCTGACCTGTTCTTTTGGTGGTAATGGTTATAAGCTGCAATGATTTGCTAATTGTTACAAATAAAAGCTACAGTGGTTGAGCGTGTGAGACAACTCTGTTTTTTAGATGTTTTTGTAAATATCTGAGCAACGCCTAAAATGGTCTTGCATGAACTTAATCACATTTGGACTTAAATCTAACTTTTTTTCAATACATTTTAGTTATATTGAATATGGTCTTCCTTTTGCAAATAAATGGTTAAAATAATTTTGGTACATCTTTAAATTAAAAAAATGTATTTAAGGTATGTCTTGTATGAAATATATTATAAGGCCATTATACTTTCATCTGGTGCTTCAGATTGGCAAACATTAGATCAAATAAAATCTGTAAATTCCTCTCATTTTTGCAAGAATTTAATATCCAAACATAGTTTCTTCGGCACAAAAACAGTCCTGGACGAAGACCACTGTAACAGCTTGAGATGTGGACAAAGAAATTGAAAAATAGCATAAATAATGTGCTTTTATTTGATACGCTGATGTCTGTATTGTATGACTTGCTCCTGAGGCCTTCAGGCCACATGGTGCGGTCGCAGAGCTGTGGCTTTGACTTTGACTTACAGCTTTTATTTGCATGTCATCCTCCAGTGTTTACCCTTTCTCTGCAGCGTCTTTGTTCAAAATGACGAATGTTGAAAGTCACGTCTCTATTTAGAGTCATTTTCTTTTCAAATAAAAAGTGAGTTACTGACCCATGGTCGTCACAGATCAAAGACCAGAGGTGGGGAGAGCAACCGTAAATTGTATTTTACTGAATGTTTGGAGCAAACAAGCAAAAGTAGTAATTTACAAACAACCATAAGACGTCAGGCTTTTATTATTATTAAGGATTTTTAGATGGGAATGTTAAGCACATGATGGCCGGCTTTGCCCAATCACAACAACCAAAGGCTCTCCCAATGGGTCTGAGAGACTTGTCAACATTGAACCAGTGTTGGTGCATCGGTCCAGAGCTAGACGTTTAAGGTATAAGCCGTTTAAAACTTTTAAAACACAATATTAGCAGGTTGCTTTGTTGTTGTTTGGGGAATGGAGCAGAACTAAACTTAGTAACAATAAAGTACAATTTATTCAATCAAAAATAGCTGTATTAATCCAACTAAACAACAGTTTACCCAGAGCCTGGTGCACTTACAGAGGCTGCTGTTGAAGGACATTTTCACGACTTTGGGGTGGGTAATGAAGTTGCTCAGGGGTGGGCCCAAAGTTACAAAGAGCCCTTAAAAGAGAGGTCACTGCTCTGTTTTGGCTAATGGATCTTAACTAGATTTACAACTGGACCCACAGTCCTGAAATCCTTAATTCGACACAATTATGACCATGTTTTTTATAGCTATTTTTGATCAAGAGATGTGAAGGGTCTTAAAATTTTAAAACAATACAATCTTCTTGTTTTGTCATCATACTTTCAAAGTAGGCCCCAGTGATACTGTATGTGTACTGTATATGCAAACTGAGTACTTTAGTCCTTATACGTAAAGCATGGCATACATGGATTAGTTTTTCCTCTTTGCGTTTTTATTTGGGGTTAAATCTGTGAAGTTCTTTCTAGACATGACTGTATTGAAAAGTTTTAATCAGTTCTTCCTGCTCATGAACCATACTGGAGTCCTTTTAGTGACAGTCGGCTCAAACCTCAAACCTGGTTGTAATTTTTTTATTCAGATGTTTTGTGGTCATAGTATTACAGAGTTAAACAGAATAAACTGTGGCCTGTTGAAATGACAGTGTCCCATTACAGAGACGCCACTGAAGGAGACAATCGGTTTAAAGACTTTATTTCTGTAATGTTTGCTTCTTGCGTCTCGCTTGTCTCTTCTTTATCTATTAACTCTGATATAAAACATATGCTCTGCAATTCATTTTTTTAATGTGTGTGGAATGATTGGACATATTAGAATTTTCTCTTGAAGCAAGTTTTTTACTTCAAATGTACAAAAAATAGGCCTAAACATAATGTTATTTTGCTTTTAATATTTTTGAGACAAGACCAGGACATTGAAACATCATCTGAGGGTGAGTTTTTTGCATTTCCAGCAGTTTTTGTGACTTGGTATTGCACACAGTGATTTTAAAATAAATGGGTAACAACCTCTCTCCTGTCACCAAGTGCTTGCTTGAGAGACTTTGTTGGGTTTTATTTTGGAATTTCTTGGTCCTAAAAAAATACAGCCATCCTACAATTGACACGAAGTAAAGAGGAGTAAAAGATACAAAGCAAAGAGAATAGAGTTGAATATGAGCGATGAAGATGGGTCAGAGACAGAAGAAGCAGTGGCAGCTGTGAAGCATCGAATGAAGACAGGGAGACAGATGCCGTCCCAGCAGGACACAAGGGATGGTTTAAATTCTCTGTTCATCTAAATTCCTCTGCTGTAACAAACCCAACATGTCGCTCAAAGAAATTATACATTTTACAGTTGTTTTTTTCCATTTACTGTGCTTTATATATATCATCTCTGTGAGACATAAGCGTTGTAAAGCATTGGAGGCTAACTTCACAATCAATGACTGCATCTAACAAAGAGATTGGATTGATTTGTGCCCAGTCTCAGTCGGTACCGTGGTGCATCCCCATCATTTAAAAACAGGAATGTCGTCTGATAATAAGAAAAATGTGTTTTAATGAGGACTGAGCTGAAAGGCCATATAAATAACTCACTCAAGTATGCTGAGTTCAGGGCTTTAGATTCCAAAAAACAATTAGGTGAACAACCATAAAAGATTAGTGGGGATCAAAAAAGAAAAATACTAGCTGATGTGGGTAAAAAATGGTCCCATTGCACGCATTAGGGGCTGAAAGCTGCCAATCTGTGACTTAATAATAGTGGTGTGTGTTACAGGTGCACTTTGGTCAAAAACAATGTCCAAACTCATCCAAAAGCCTGTATTTTCTAGAGACATAACCACATCTTTGCTTTAATCTCAGTCACATTACCTCATGTGCATGTTGGCTGACCGGAGTGACACACATAAGATTAATGCACGAAAAGTAAATACTCCTGCCTCACATTTACATTTCAAGTGTTTGTAATTCATTGAAGGCCCTATTTTATCTCTGTGTTCGGTATTCTTCCCATGAAGGAGAAAAGACAAAGAGATGCACAAACAGATGAACTGCTCAACAATGAATATTAAGAGTGAACTTTTATAATGTAGGTGTTTCTTGGACCAAACACTAAAAACTGCTTTATACAATAGTTTTCCATAGCTAGAGGTTATTTTGTGACCGTAGTGATTTTTTTTCCTCTTGTCTATTCAATTTCTTGTAATGTCTGATAATGCTGTTACCTTAAAGTGATTGTTGAGATGCATAGTCTTCTAAATATAGGCTTCTAAAACTAATATTACTGCCAGTGTTTGGCACATACAGATGCTGTTTGTCATTCATACAACCCCACAAACCTAAGTGAGCCTGACTAAAACAACAATACAATCTCTCAGCAGCCTGTACTGTGGAAATATCCTCCATGGACCACAGTGATGTCGAATTAGTTAATAGCAGTAGACAGAACAACTGTTAAAGTGAAGGTTCTACCAGAACACAGTCCATTGTAAAGGGTTGGTAATTCAAAAAACGTCTACTGACTGTGATAGTCATAGTCTCAGGCCAATGCAGCTGCTGACAAGAGTCCCACTAAACACGTTGTTAGCACGCACTAAACTTCATGGGAGCACTCAGTTGGTGGCTGTTTCGGTCGTGAGCTCAGACAATGAATCATTTCCCCGGTACCTGCGGTAGTTTTCGCTGCAGGGTCCTGTGATTTTTGTCAACGACTTGTTATGCTATTGTTGCATATGTAACTAGTTAGTTTGCCTTCTAATGTGGACTTACGTATGACAAACGTGAGCAGCATTTTATTGAAATTAGTCATGCAACCCAAAGTTATTGTGGATTAAGCTAAGCAGCAGACCATGAGGAATCTAATGTTGATTCAATTCATCTTTATCAGACAATTTATGAGCTAAAATAAGATACATGCGCTGTACCCAGGACTTGCGTTAATACTTGTATCAAGCCTCTTATGGTTTTGTTTAGGAGACCTTAGTCTGTGAGGCAACAGTGCTATCCAACTACCCTCCACACCGAGAGTCTTAAATCTTCAGTCTGTAAATGTATTCAGCTTTGCAAGAAATAAGGCTCAGCTGTACACATATAGATTCCTATACGACTCCAGCTGAAGGAATGGATGTCCAAAGGCTTAATGCATTCATGATGCTGCAGTGTGAAGACGCAGTAAGAGGAGAACGAGAGCCGCTCAAACCTCGCTGTATGATTGTTTCCATTTCCCTTCGCAGCGGGCAGATGAATGAAACCAGCAACGGAAAAGGATTCAAAGACAAGGTCACGTAGAGTTGTAGCCGGAGTGTCTCTGTTGGTGTATATGGGACAGTATAGTGTGCTCTCGCAATTTGAATATTATCCTTTAAAGAGCTGGTCTGAGTCTTACACTGGGGTAGGGAAAGTTAAAAGGAGTGTTTTGGGCTGTGGGGTAACAAGAAACTACTGATGTTTTTGTCTTTGTGGCTGTATTCAGTGTGGGGTTGTTTAGGTTGTGCTTTTCTGCACTTTATTCCTCAACCTAAAAATAAACAAACCAAACAAAATGATCAAAACTTACTTCATTTGTAAAACTGCTCTGAAACACTGTAAATCAAAGATACTTATGCATACAGTATAAATGCTATGTTAACTGTGCTTAGGGCTGCAATCACAATCTATCAAAAGGACGCTATGTGCTTGAGAGAAGCCTCAAGATCTGCTCTGGGCTTGGTTGGGACAGTCCTATGCAAAGGTACATCATATCAAAAGAAAACCTTCAAAAGTCAGATCCAAGAGAGGAGTAAATCTTCCTTTGTAGTCGCGACAGAGACTGGAGGTATAACCTTACACTGCCGCAATAAGAACCATTCTTTTACAAAGCAACTCACTATTTAATGTCACAAGAAATGTCTGTGTTCACTGCGATGAAGACAGTGAAGGAGGGGTTGTTTTAATTATTAAGAGCTGTACGTCGCTGTCTTAAACAAAAGTATTACAGTATTTCAGTGTTTAGCTCCACCTTTTATTATTAAACACACTACATTGATATAACTTATAGAGGGTCACCAAAGATGGGACGGCTTTTACACTTTTACATTAAGAGTACTCACTAAGATCAGATTAAAACAAGGTAAACATTTAGTATAATGACATAGATATCTTCATAGTTCACACCTTCTCTCGTCTCTTTCTCAAAGCCAGCATTTCCCGCTTATTTCTTTTATGTAGTTTACAATAAAAGGAAAGATCCCACTTTCTCAAATACAACCTATATTTCAGGACTTAGTTGTTTTAACCTTTAGCGTTTACAGACCAGGTCAGGAGAGTTTATATTATGGTCCTAAATCATTTATATTTTGTGCAAGTTTCAAACAAAAGCCTCATGACGGCTCCTTTGGTTGAATTCAGATTTTACTTGACCTCAACGGCACATTTTTAAAAACATGTTGCGTTATGAGAACAAGAATCTTGGAGCAATAATTCCACAGACCACTTGCATTAATTAGAGAAAAGAAAAGACAATTATAATGAAATTGCTTTGTAAGAATAATCCCTTTTTTTCTTTTACAGATTTTATAGAAACACTCTTATTTTTCCATTTAGTCCAGACGCCCAATACTGACAAGCAACCGTGATGGTTTGATTGTGAGAAACCCTAAAAAAGTCATTGAAATAAAAATAAAAAATGCAATTTCCAAGTCATGGATTTTGAAATGTTTTTTTTTGTCTGGTCAAGTTTTGGAAAAGTTTTGGAAAATGATTGAGTATAAATTCTATGAACCTTCATAATGAGTATTTTCAGAAACAGACAGAGCTTCATTCAAACTATAAATTTATAAAATTATAACAATAACCCAATGTGAAAAAGAAAATGGAATCAGTGAGCTGAAAGGTGTTGCTAATTTTAAAGACATGGTCATTAATTATGAAGCTTTAAGACCTTTATTACCATAAATCCCTGGTTAGCTGCGCCTTTAAACAGGCTTTCAAAAAACTGAAGTGAACTTTAAAACTCGCTAAACAAACCCAGGAGTGTTTTAGGCTTTGATAGATCCTCAGAAAACTCTCCAAACAACACCAAACAGAATAAAGGCCTTTCTAAGTGAGGTCCCTGCTGGATGAGATAAAAACTGAGCTGATGTCTGATGTAGGCTGGAAGCACGTGGGAAAGGAAACAGGGGAACACGATCAGAAACAAAGGACACGGATGAAGGGAAGGAGCGCCCGGTGGAAAACAGAAGGACAGAGGAAGACTGTGATCAGACAAACTGTCCTCGGAATACACAGAGAAGACAGGAATGGCTCCAAAAGGCCATGACCAAGGCCTAAATGTGCAACAGATGCTCATGTTGTGTGAGTTATAGGCTGTTTAGTGGCTCATCATATCCACTCTCCAAAGGCTTTTAACTGGAAAAACTGGAAAGACATTACAAATATAAAAAGAATAAAATGATTACTTGTCATTAACATTGGCTTATCTCATCAAAGATATCAAAATGTACTGAATTCAATTTTTTTTGTTTTACAGCCAGTGTCAGATAAGCTTCTGAAAATATGTCTGCTGATGTCCTCCCCACCCGCCGGCTCATCCTATCAGGAGCGGCAGCCACACAACCCTGAGCCCGAACTCATTTGGATCGAGATCTGAGAGGCGTGCAGCGCTGATAAAAGCCTCCACATGTCGAGCTTTAATGCACTCTGCTACCTGTGCACAAACAGAGGAGGTCCGGTCAGGCTAATCGACAGATGACACATTTAGTTCAGGAGCGGACAACAATAATGACGTTCCTCGGATTATTACAGTAAACTTTCTTACTGTCAAGATATAGGCCAATTCTGTACTGGCAAACACATTCAGAAAATTCAGCAAAAACACATTTACAAACAAAGTTTCTTTTTAAAAAAATATATATCAAAATGAATTTACATAAACACTTTTTTGTTCTTCCTGTTTGAAAGACCAGTATTCTACAGATGTGCAGCACTCAGCCTGTCTTTTCATCTGGAATTCTCTACGTTCTGCTGTGGGAGAGGAACTCCTTTAATTTATTTCTCTAACTAATGTTTTAGTCCGAGACTCGCACTAAACAATACCAGCTTTTGACCAGGACTGAGACCATGTCAGAGCAATATCGAGTCGGCACTACGAGCAGAATATGACAAACCATCCTGCATGGTAAGCTCTAAGTGGAAGAGACCAAGGTGAGACGTTGAAAAATGGATAAGATTTTAAATTATTTATGTATTATATTGTATGTTGTGAGAGCCGGTGTGAATTTTCAAATCATTTGTTTGTTAGTGTCAGTTTATGTTTAGTTACTTGTGTGTTTAATTTATGTTTGTGTACATCTATAAAGTCAAAGGAGTTCTGAAATGTCCTTTAAAACGTGACCTGCTGACTTCTCCTGCCAAAGAATGTTCTGCTCGGATTCTCCGCTCCGAGCTAAGTGCAGGTCCCAGTTTAAGGCAGTCTCCAAAACTATTTCAAGAGATTATACTAACTACAGAATTTCACAAGAGGAAAGGTTTGGTTTTGAAAAATGTCACAATGTCAGATGTTGTATGGCTTTAATCTGACTTGTTTTCACTCTCATGGTTCATTTCTTATCAATAACGTCTTGAGACACTGGGCATTGTCTCTAAGTGGAAAACTGTAACTGTAGAGAATATAAACCCACACCATCATTTCCGGTTCAGGGTTTAAAAAAAGAAGTTGACAATGAAGCAATTCTCCAACAAGCCCACATTCCTACTCGTCCAAAACCAGACCGCTCTGTGTTATCTTTAAGTGCACTAAACAAGCCTATGTCATCTCTTTATTCAACATATTGTACAGCTTTGAGTCGAAATGGCCCATTTATAGCGTCTTCTGAAGTGACTCAAGTATCCCACTCTAGATGTTTATCCGCACACCTGCACATGGTAAATAAAGACCAATCTTGACATACACTTAGAGAAAAGCATTTTTCATCCATCACTTTGAAACAGATAGGCCCTGGAGAGACATGTTTATTTTCTGCCTTGATGTGCACAGATGAAAGGCTGGAGTAATAAAAAATAAAAAAAAGAAAGTGGACAGGTGCTTGCTCTTGGCTAATGGCTCGTCAGAGTAATGGCAGCTAATGAGAAGGACTGGCTATAGACATGATGCTATGAACTATGTCTCTGTAATTACATGACCCAAAATGCACTCAAACGTATCGATATATAAAGAATAATACCAGTTTAAAATATGTATCACTTTTTTTCTTCATAGACAGGAAGTGGGTTTGAAAAGAGAATGAGACTTAAAGCAATTTAAATCTTTATTGTCATTGTATTAATAAGGACACATTTGCACAGACAAGAAAAAAATTAAAATTATAAAACAGCTACAAACTTTTTTTTTTAAACAAAGACCTACATCATCATTTTTGTTTTGTTTTGTTTTTCAATATTTGTTGTATTATTTAAAAAGATACCATTATTTACCTTTGCATCTCATTAAAAGCCTTGGATAAATCTGATGCTGATAAATAAAAAAGCACAATATAGTGCAATAACTGTAATTATTTGACAAGCATCCCAAAACACAAAAACAGCACAAGGCTCAAATAGGGAAATAAAAAATAAGTTCTTTATTTTAGGTGTTAATCCCTTTGTGCCAGTATTTATTCCTAAACCTTATTACACTTTGTACAACTTAAAGTGTTTTTTATCTGCACTCTTCTTTTAAAATGTTTACATTGTTGTTATGTTTCTTAATCTGAATCTTGTAAATTGTCTTTTGTGAAGCACTTTGAGTTACCCAGTGTATGAATTGTGTTGTAGAAATAAAATGGCCGTGCCCACGAACCACCCACGTGCTCTGTCTTGAGGAAGGAAGAGGTTGTTGTTTCAGAGGTTTTACGTAAAAATGCATTTGAGCTTCAGTGATCTGTGTTTCGATAAAGATGCATGTTATACAGTAAAGTTTTAAGACATTATTTATTCTTTTTGAAATCATGGTATTTTTTAAAATAGTACAAAAAAAAAGAAAACGACAAAAAAACATGGAATTATGACGTAGGCCTTTGAGTTTCTAGCTGTTTTATAATTTACTTCTTTTCTGTGCCAATGTGGTAAATAATGCTTTAATGTTGTGTCCTTATTTATAACAAAGTTTTGACGTCTGGACCTCTCCCCATTGTTTTTCTAAACCCACATCTTGTCTATGAAGGAGAAATCTCATAAATGCTTAGATGAAAGTGATACATATTTTCAACTGGTATTATTCCACATATAAGGGATTTAAATCTTTACACAGCAATACGTTTGAGTGCACGTTGGGTCATGCAATTCAAACCTCAGAGTTGATGAACGTTTGTCATAAGCAAATGCACTTTTACTGGAAAAAGTTTCTTTAGTTGTGTTAATAACACTGGGACTAGAACGGCACATTACCAGACAGCATGTGGCGACATGATGAGTCACTGTAATTCTGGTTTTTGGAGTGACTTTTGGCAAAAGCAGGAGTGAGGAGTGCCTTCTGCTGGTGGGAGATGAGTATTACAACCTGAAAAAGTTCTGCAGACGTGGTGCCACTTGAAAAGAGCAGCATTTTTGTGAAAACTCAAAATCATTTATATTTATATAAAATGTTGTTCTACCTTCTCATATCTGTTAACTCAGTTTTATTTTTAGTTACTGCCACAATAGACCTGCTTCGTATAATCAAAAATGAAAGTCAGATAAGGACTTGTCGTAGTCGGAAATGTCCTTTAGTGGCATTTATCAATGTGTACGGCACCTCAGGCCCAAACTCAGCTGGGACCGCTTTAGCCTCTCATGACCCTAAATACAGAAATAAATAAGAGAATAAAACAATTCCAACATTCTTCTTGACATTTGATTTAGCAACAGGACTCCTTTAAAAGTAACTGTGGTAGGTTTATTGATCCCACATGCCTCGGTGGAAAAATCTCAGAAAGTACAGACTCTCAGTGAAAACACCTTGTTAATGGAAGAACAGCAGTCAGGGGCAGGTTCTGTTTGCCTCTAAGAATACAGTATATAAAAAAGAAGAACAGCATGTTGTTTTCACTTTATTACGATCAGCTTCTTTGTGTGAGTCCAACTAATGAGGTTAAGGATCAAAGACAAACAGTACTTCTCCGTCATGAGCACACAGACAACTAAAGCTTACAACTCAGGGATATTAAAATAGTGTACTGTTGCAGATGCTGTCCACATTTAAAGAGAGAACAAATGAAACTTGTGAAAACATTAAACGGTACAAACAACCGAAGAACAGGGCGTAGCTGCTTCCTTTTTAAAACCACTGTGGCCTTACGTGGGATTGTCCAGAAGTGTCTTGGACAGATGCTTTGTTTAGAGAAGAGGGCTCAAAGTCAACACAATACACTCCCAAAACTCCTGTCTGCAGCTCTTCTGTGAGGGTTCATCAACAAGGATGTGCAGTGGTGATAAATCACAGTATAGCATGAGGACAGAAACATGTTTTAGCCTCCTTCAAGTGCATTTAAAACATATAGTGCACACATTGGAAGAGTTTTGTTTGTCATATACCAACATAATATGAATAGTAGCTCAAAGTTAACATTTGTAACATTTGAGCATTCTCATCAGAAAGTGATGAGGAAATTCCAAAGCACAAGTTTACTTTAAAGAGACGACGGGTGCGTTCTGCTGCAGAGACTGTCACCATCAACAAAAGCCACTGGGAAGTGACAAAGGAACAGGTACCAGAGACAGTTTTCAATCCATTAATGAGGGCTACAGCTCTCAAACGCCGAACCAGTTTACTTTTATAATCACGGAGATGTGCTCTTAACTTAAACAACTAATTGACAAAATGCATATCTAAATTAATGTATAACATTTTGGAAAAAAGGATTATTATTATTATTATTAAACTATTATTTAATTTTTTCTGTAATCTGGTGCCTATAAACACTTTAATCAGGCTGTTCAAACATGAGAAAAACTAATACTCTTTTGTTCATGTGTGATGGGACAATATTATTAGTATTATTTTAAGTGGGCGGGGCTTTTCCTTCTCTCACAGATAATGGTTGCTACACACATGAATAACATATATTATAATATAATGTCCTAAAGAGACAATAATAAAAAAAGATGTTTAAATCCTAAAGAGGGGCGCAGTGACTCAGTGGTCGTCCGATAACCGGAAGGTTGGCGGTTTGATTCCTGCTCTCCACACAGTTCATAATGTAGTAGTGCCCTTGGGCAAGGCACTTAACCCCCCTTGTCTCCGGTGGTGTTCCAGCTGTAACACTGATGAATGGAAGCTTAATGTAAGTCACTTTGGATAAAAGCGTCTGCTAAATGAATAAATGTAAATAAAGGGAACTGTCATGGCGTCTATAGGATCTCATGACCCCAACAACAAAAACTTACACACTTAAGTCATTTTAGAGCTCTGCTCCATGGACACATTAAACTCTCAACCATTCATTTTCTTCTGCTTGGCCCATGACTGGAGCCTATCCCCGCAGCTTTGGGCCTTAGGCGGGATACACCCTGGACAATGGCCAGTTCGTCGCAGGGCTGACTAGATATTAAACATTTGTAGGGATCTGCAAAGTGAAGACAGGCAACCACAACTGTATACTCAAACAACACATGTATTTCTGGATGAATGCATAGGTGGTATAAACAACAAAAAGGAAACATAATATGAACAGTTGCTTCCACAATTACAGCATCACAATCCAGAAAATATATCAGACGCATTATTATTTAAGGGACTGAAGATTGTGGCAGATTTTTTTTTTCATTACACAATGGGTATTCAATTCAACATGTTCTGCACACATTATGGCAGACTTGAACTTTATGTTTTTCTAGTGGTTTGCATAATGTGTCTAAACTGAGAGCTTGTTTATAACCCGTGACTGTGCCACATCCTTTTGTCTCAACAATAATCTCCATTATATTTTTATTTTGATATAATGGTAACGGTTGTAAAAATGAAATTTGTCATTACACACATGCCGTCACAGTTTTAGGCTTCTTATTTAGAACCTGCAAATTTCTACTGCAAACTGGGTAGCCGTCATGCGTTCATTATCCAAATAGACCAATACAAGTGTTATTTTCTGGTGAATGATCGATGGGAGAAATGTGTTCCTCGTACAGCGTCTCGGTTTGATCTGGATCCCAGCAGAGCTCCCACAGAGTTGCCCAAACCAAAGTTACCCCAAAAACAAGCCTGACTCAATCATCTCAGTGGGGAATAAAAGGGCATCACACACAGGTTTCATGACAAGAGCAAGCGTGGAACAAACCCATCGCACGCTGCTCGGAGGAAAGAGGAAACAAACAAGCTTGATGCAATCATTTTAGCAGCAGGAAATCCACAACGAGCACATTTTCCTTCGCTCAGGGCCGAAGGCTCAGCTGCCAACGACACTGACTCTTTGGGTATTTAGACATTTTACACAGCAGCTGGAGGGTTGGCATCAATTCATCAGGATGAAGGAAAAGACTAAGTCGGTTTAGTTGCAATAAATCACTGCAGGTTAAGAAGTGATCCCACCCACAACGTGTCATAACATAACATAATGGCCTCATCACAAATAAAAATATTATGGAGTTTAATAATGTCTACAACCCTGTAACTGCATACATTCACGGCTCACATAAAAGTAATGGAATTTATTATAAATGAGAGTAGATATCTTTTAAATGTGTTCTAAATATTTTATGTTTTAATAAGTCTTGTCTATATAAAGTATAAGTAATAATGTATTCAAATAGTATTAGTTCCTCTTGTCACATTTTTTTTATTAAATCAAGCAACAAACGTAAAAAGTGGGGTCAGCCATACTAAGGACCACCTAAAACCAAATGGTGTCAAGAGCGAGAGGCTCATTAAACTCTCAGAGTGAACCTGCATCGATGCTGCCTTACTTATTTCATTATTCACTAACTTTGGCTCATTTCAGAAGAACTAGAAATATCAAGTTTCACTTTCTTAACCCACCTTGCCCCCAGAGTCTGTAACACTGGTAATTACTGTAGAACAATGTGAGTTGTTTTAGATAAAAGTGTCAGCTAAATGAATAAATGTAATGTAAATGTGTCTGGGGACAGGGAAGTCTAGGGGTCTCCACTGAGACTGCTGCCCCCGCCATCCTGCCCCGGGAAAAGCAGAAGGAGCTGGAAGAATAAGATCTGCCAGAAGACTTTGATTTTACGTTTGAAAAGACATCAATGTTTGAAAAGTTAACATAAAATTGAATTTACAAAGTATTCACTGTTAAATTGACAAATGTCTGAATGTCTTTTAACATGTCCCCCAATCTGGGGACTATAGGGATTCAGACACTCAAAAAATGATGGCAAAGCAGCACATCAGATTGATCAGCTGAGACTCAGCTACAAACACATATAATCCATTTACATTTTTCTCCAAACACTGAACAAACTGCACCAAACAAATACAGGTGGTGTGAAATTTTCCAAATTCTGCCCTATTCTTTATAATGGAGACTCCGCCTGAACATTTCATAAAAAAATCTTAATAGTTTGGATTTGTTTAACATTAGAACAATTATATTTAGTGCAGGTAATGTTGACATGTGGCTGTCATTTCAAAATGTGTCTGAGCTTCAACAGACTTCATCTAAAGGGATATTCATCCAAATATTATTTTTTTAGACAGAAATGTTTTTGGGGTTATTTTGCTGTTTTCCATCTTGATTTATTCTGAAACTGTAACATGCACATTAAAAAAAAATCCCTTCTGGGAAATCTCACATGTGCCCCCTTCATTTTGAAACCTGAATTATTGAAATACACCTTGTAGTTGCAGAGATACAGTTTACTGTGGACATGTCCTTTTCGAGCAGACACACCAAAAAACAGGCTCGGGTTTAAAGGGTTAAGTGTCTTGCCCAAGGACACAACGACAGTATGAACTGTGGGGTGAGATTCAAACCGCCTACCTTCCGGTTGAAGGACGACCGCTCACTGAGCTACTGAGACACTTTCACCACTGTTCTCAACCGTGCCGTTCCCAGGCCAGCCGAGAGACATAGTTCCTTCAATGTGTCTTCACCGAGGCCTCCTACCGGTGGGACATGCCCAGAACACCTCCCCAGGAAGGCGTCCAGGAGGCCTCCATGGGCTGGAGCCGTTTCTAAAAGGACCAAAGTTTCAGTTGTTTTTCTGTTGTTTTGATCAGAATGACTCAGAAAAAAGATTCAGCCTGAAAACATGTGTCTGTGGGCTGTTTGGAAAGTCTCTTCGGTATTTAGAAATGATTAAGTATCAGCAACTTTGCATGTATCCTCTGTTGTCATAGACACAAGTCAATGACAATCCATCAAGATAAATGAAAAGTCACTCTCTTTTGGTTTGATCAGTGTCTAGTCCTGAACACGACATCTTCAGTATAAATTCTGTCCCACTCACGTCTTTTACAATGTTATTTATGAGACACAATGACGTTGGATTGAGCCATGTTTTGTTGCTCAGCTCCATGTTTGTCTCATCGTCTAAACCTGCCTTGTTACTACGGATCACTGCAATTGCTTCATCTCTGCTCTTTTCACATTCTCACATCTGCCTTTTATCTCAATCTTTTCCCATCATCAATATCTTATAACATCTTACTAAATCCATATTAATTACATTTGTCCCAAGTTTTATGATTGTCATTATGTTAATCCACAGATTTTTTTATTCATTTTGTCAGCCCATTATTTCTTGTCTCATTTACACAAGATTATGACTCAGGGTCACTGTGGCCATTATTGCATTTTACTGAATAAATAGTGTAGTCATTATAGTCAGTTCTAGTGACATTTTTGAGACAAGTCTTTACTAATGCCTTTGACCCAGTAGTATCTCACTAACTGACTAAAAGAATTACCAGAATATTCATCTGAAAAGGTTAGCAATTATAGACAAAGGTACATATTATCTTTCACTACAATTTTATAGACTTCCTGGTTAAATAAACCCATGGACAAATACATGTGCATGTTTGCAAACACACACTGGTTAAAAAAGCTCAATAAATACTGTAGATTAAACCCAGAATTAAGAGAAGCAGCTGGAGCCCTAACTACTGGCGAGCAGCATGAGTTACATGAGGGATCCACACATGCTCTTTGTGGCTTTGAAAAGTGATCCAGATGTGTGTTCGGGTCAGGACGGTCCTGCGCATGTGCTTTTGGGCTAAAGTGGCAGTGAGAAGAGAAAAAGAAAACATTTATACAAAAATTTCATAAATTATGCTGATTCAAATGTGGTTAAAGGTAAAAGAAAGTATACACTTTTTTCATTATTCTACATCATTAGTCTCTGATTGACCCCCTACCCCAGGCCCGATGTGCTCTGATTGGTCATTTTGTGTTTTTTGTACTTTTTTGTTGTAATTTGGACCCTTTCATCTGTGACCCCACAACATCCTGGTGCTACACTGGGGTGTTTAAGGCAGCAGAGGGCAGCAAAACACAGTATGTATTATGTTCAGTATATTTGATGTGTGTTCAAAAAACAGGGTGTGAGTCAGAAAAACACTATATATTTTGTGTTTTATGTTAACGGTTCATGTTATGATATTGCAATGTAACAAAAAATATAGTCATTGTTCTGTTTAGAGATTAGCAAAAGGTTTATATGATGACTAACACAAAATTTTACAAATCATGCAAAATGAACAGAACCATACTCATAACAAACGGCACATACTGTAGCCTACATGCATTTTTGAGCTTTTATAGGGAACTCATTTAATGTTGCTGCTGTTGTTTTTACCATTAGTTTCCTACCAACTCTGTCCTAACAAAAGCCCAGGGTTAACAGGGCCCTGTTTACCCACAAAATGCTACACTGAATAAATACATATACATATTATTTGACTTTAAGGGGATGTTAATGAACTGTCCCGTCGGAGCTGCTCTGGCTTCACATCGACCAGAGACACTGTGGAACCAAACCACAACCCAAACCCAGCGAACAGGGGCCCAGTGAATGTGGTGTTCAAGCTGTGGATGTGGGTCACTTTGTCTGAAGAAACTTCATAGAAAGACAGAGACCCAGCGGGACAGTCCAGATACACCCCTACTCGACCGGTGCAGGAAGGTGTGAGACTTGAGACTTGTGACTCTGTCCCGTTCTGACGGAAAGAGTAACATCCATTAGATACCATCAGACTCCAGGACTGATCGTTAAAGCCAAACCCACAGTTTCCACTGTCTCCTTTCCGGCTGATTCCTCTGTAACTCACTGCTATATCAACTCCTCTGGTCCTCTCCCCTTCCCAGTCCATCTTCCAGTCCACCTCCCAGTAGCACAGACCAGTCAGACCAGAACAGCACAGGACCTGAGGCCAATAGTCAAATCTGTCCCGATGACTTGGATACCATACGTCCGTCGACACACGTCTCACCGTTTGGTTGTTATTGGACAGTTGGAGCTCACTGTGGGCTGTGCTTGGATCCAGACTGAGTTCACAGGAATCTGATGAACACAAGGACAACATGCTGATGACCTCGCTTCCAGTTTAGTGTGATCTGAAAAAGGCTATGTTCACATCTATTTTTTTTATATAATATACCTATAAAATATGCTACTTCACTAGCAGAGGAGGTAATTTTGTCCAAAACATGCCATTGTTGCTACTATTATGCTTTTTACTCCTGTACCCTGTTTTTATAATGTACAGAAAGCTCACGTGTGCCAGGCTACTTAGATACACCAATACACAGCTCTCTCCAGATTGAAAGTGCACAGGAGAAGCTAAAGTGTTTTTATAAATATCTGCACACAATGGGCAAAAGTTGATTAAAACTAAGCTTACATTTCCTGAGACCTGGGACCAGCCATTGAACTCCAGCAGGCTCCAACCTAAAAAAAATAGATTCTGTCAGTTCTTCTCACACAGTTTAATGTAGTTATGGACACAATATACAAATAGACAAGCATGTTCAACTTGCTGTTTAAAAAAATAACTAACATCTGTGGATGCTGATATCAGTCTCTGCTGCAGAACTGTGCAACTAGTGTCATTAGAGGCTTCCACACAATAGTGTTGATCATTTGTGTCAATAGGCAATAGTTAGGTTGGCTATTCATTCATTCATTAATTTTCTTCCGCTTAATGCCTTCAGGGGTAATTTTTGTAATGTGAAATTCCATGCTCAGAGACAAATACGTGTAGTAGAGCAGGAGGGTCACTGACAGAACCCTCAGATGGACAGAAAACTCTGATACAAATGATTCTATAATTCCATGCCAGTGGAAAAAGCAGGCCTCTTCTAAAACATTTGCTCACCCCTCTCCCAATAAAGCTCATAACGAGCAGGTGGTGGGTGAGGAACAAAAACAAAGAAGGCCCTTAAGGTAAAGGTGTCTGACTAATGATGATGTTCATACTGTAAATATGGATAGGTGTAAATGTGTATGCATGTGTAACAAGTTAACAAGTCTCTTTATTATTTATTTATTTATTTATTTGATTATTTATTGTGTACTTTGTGTCAGGTTGGTGGAGAGCTCCTGCCTCAAGTGGAGGAGTTCAAGTATCTCGGGGTCTTGTTCACGATTGAGGGAAGTAAGGAGCGTGAGATCGACAGACGGATCGGTGCAGCTTCTGCAGTGATGCGGTCGATGTACCGGTCTGTCGTGGTGAAGAAGGAGCTGAGCTGTAAGGCAAAGCTCTCGATTTACCAGTCGATCTACGTTCCTACTCTCACCTATGGTCATGAAGTTTGGGTCATGACCGAAAGAACAAGATCCCGGATACAGGCGGCCGAAATGAGCTTTCTCCGCAGAGTGGCAGGGCGCTCCCTTAGAGATAGGGTGAGGAGCTCCCTCGGGAGGAGCTCAAAGTAGAGCCGCTGCTCCTCCACATCGAGAGGAGCCAGCTGAGGTGGCTCGGGCATCTGTTTCGGATGCCTCCCGGACGCCTCCCTAGGGAGGTGTTCCGGGCATGAGGAGACCTCGGGGAAGACCTAGGACACGCTGGAGGGACTATGTCTCTCGGCTGGCCTGGGAATGCCTTGCTATCCCCCTGAAAGAGCTGGAGGAAATGTCTGGGGAGAGGGAAGTCTGGGCGTCTCTGCTTAGACTGCTGCCCCAGCGACCCGGTCTCAAATAAGCGGTAGAAGATGGTTGGATGGATGGATACTTTGTGTTTTTACAGAGACTGTTTCTGGAGTTGCTCTTCAGGTAATTTGAAACCCCAGTTTCCTGCACTAAAGGTGCGCTAACCTCCTACCTAACCTCCTGACCTAATTTGCCTGTTCATTTTACAGAATGTTAAGCAGCATAACTTTACAGTAGATTGGTGGTTCCATCGGCATGGTGGTCCTTACTTCAGAGTATCTAGTGGGCAGAGGCTGTTTTCCCACAGAGTGGTTAAGAGTGACACCGCATGATGTCCTGGATCATTGTAGCTAAGGTCCAGCTTTCTTAGGTACTGATGGGAATTCACAGCTTCAACCAGAGATGCTCCAGTTTTCCATGAGACCAGACATCCTGAAAGGCTAAAAACACACACTAGTAAAAAAAAATAAGGTTACATACTAAATAAAGAGGGGCTACCTTTAGATCAAGTCTCACCTGAGGCTCTCTAATATGCAGTCCGGACTCTTCAGTCCTGAACAGAGCCGCTCCACTCCAGAGTCCAGGAGGTCATTGTTACTGAGGTCCAGGTGTCTTAGACTAGTGGACTGGGAGCTGAGGACTGAGGACAAAGCATCACCGCTTCTCCAAGACAGGTTACAAAAGGACAAACTGAAAACAAGGTAATACATACATTTTTTTTTATTAATTCAGAGAAAGATTGTGACATAATCAAAATAAAACACACACCTCAGTCCTTTTACACAAATTCACATTAGAATTTGTTAATTTTACCTTTAAGACAAGGGTTTAAGACAAGCATTGGGGACTGTATTAGGGACTTCTGATAGGTTAATGATATCTAAAAGCTAAACTGAGGCTTGTTCTTACTTAAGAGTCTCCAGCCTGCAGACTGGACTCATGAGTCCAGAACACAGCAACACCATTCCTTTATCCTGGAGGGGGTTGTGGCTGAGGTCCAAATGTCTCAGATTAGTGGAGTGGGAGCTGAGGACTGAGGACAGAGAACTACAGCTCATCTCTGACAGATTACAGATGCTAAGCCTGAAGAAAAGGAGATAATAGGTAACTTGTACAGTATTAAAAGATATATGCTTCTTTTAATGAATGAGCTCACGTGGCTTTGGTGGATGCTTTGACGACAGGCATCAGTCTCAAGAGAACCTCCTCTGAAGCATGATATTTTTTCAGGTCAAACAGTTCTATGTTGGTGGACAATAAAAGGAAAGCCAGGGCTGACCATTCTGCTGGGGACAGTTTGTTTATAGTGAGAAAAAATCCATTCAGGTACAACTGAATCCTATCCACCAGAGAGGTGTCCCTCAGTTCATTCAGACAGTGGAACAGGTTGATGCTTCTTTCCGCAGACAGATCTTCATTGATTCTCTGTTTGATGTACTTTATTGTCGTCTGCATGGTCTGTGAGCTACTTCCTGTCTGTGTCAAGAGACCTCGCAGCAAACTCTGATTGGAGGGCAGAGACAGACCCAAGAGGAAGCGCAGGAAGAGGTCTAGGTGTCCGGTTGGACTCTTTGTAGCCAGGTCCACAGCAGACTGGTAAAAGACCGCCTCAGGTTCAGCCTCTGCTGGGGCTTGGTCCGTTGACAGCAGGTTCACTCCAAAGTTGATGAATGTCTGGTGGACATGAAGAGCTGCCAGAAACTCCTGCACACTCAGGTGGACAAAGCAGTATACCTTGTCCTGGTATAGGCTTCTCTCCTCCTGAAAGACCTGCGTGAACACTCCAGAGTACACTGACGCTGCTGTGGCGTTAAGACCACACTCACTCAGATCTGACTCATAGAAGATCAGGTTTCCTCTCTGAAGCTGATCAAAGGCCAGTTTTCCCAGAGACTTCACCATCTCCTTGGTATCTGGACTCCAGTGTGGATCTACCTCAGACCGTCCATCGTACTTGAGGCTCTTCACTTTGGTTTGAACCACGAGGAAGTAGATGTACATCTCGGTGAGGGTCTGGGGAAGCTGTTCTCTGGCCCTAGTACCGATCACATAGTCCAGTACTGTAGCAGTGATCCAGCAGAAGACTGGGATGTGGCACATGATGTAGAGGCTTCGGGATGTCTTGATGTGGGAGATGATGTCTGTAGCCTGCTTTGCAACTTTGAACCTCTTTCTAAAGTACTCATCCTTTTGTCGGTCATTGAACCCCCGGACTTCTGTTACCATAGCAACACACCAAGCAGGGATCTGATTGGCTGCTGCAGGTCGTGTGGTTATCCAGAGGCGAGCATAGGGAAGCAGGGTTCCCCTGATGAGGTTTACCAGCAGCACATTCACTGAGGTGGATACTGTGATGTCAGACAGGACCATGGTTTTGGTAAAGTCCAGAGGAAGTCGGCACTCGTCCAGACCATCAAAGATGAAGACCACCTGGAGGTCTTCAAAGCTGCATAGTCCTGCAGATTCACTGAAGAAGTGGCGCACCAGTCCCACCAGGCTGAACTGTCTGTCTCTGAGCACATTGAGCTCTCTGAAAGTGAACGGGAACAGCAGATGTATTTCCTGGTTGGATTTTCCTTCAGCCCAGTCCAGACAGAACTTTTGAGTGAGCACTGTTTTCCCGATGCCAGCCACTCCCTTTGTCAGCACTGTTCTGATTAGCCCCCTACCATCAACATTCTGTCGTATCTCTGCTGTGATCGGTCCATGTCTTTTGGTGCAGCCTCTAAATATGTCTTGACATATAATAGTGGTTTCTTGCTCGGCTTGCTTTCTAGAGGTGTTTTCGATCTGTCTGACCTCATGTTCCTCATTGACCCCTGCTGCTCCTCCTTCTGTAATGTAGAGCTCTGTGTAGATCTGCTTCAGAAGAGTAGGGTTTCCAACTTTAGCAATGCCCTCAAACACACACTGGAACTTCTGCTGCAGACTGGACTTTAGCTTACGTTGACCTCGAGAAAAATATCCTGAAGACACAAGTCCAACCATGAGTTGTCAATGAATAAGGACTTGACAATGGTAAACCTAAATAGAAGTGTTCTTACTGGTCTGCAGGTGGTTGGCAAGCTCATCCTGCTTCATCCTCTTCAGGAAGTCTAGAGTTATTTTGAGAAATGCTTTTCTGCTCTTATGCTCTTCATCCTCTTTACTTGCTGATGATTCTGAGTAATCAGACTGCAGCACTCTCTTGAACCTCTTCAGCTCATCTTTAACAAAAGACACAATGGTCTCCTCCAGTTGCTAGCACAGAAACAACAAACGACACAATCAAATTGCGGCCCTAAACCCTGTATTAGGAGAAAGTACAGTCATTGGTTCAACGCTTGTAGCATGGACAAAACTGAGCACAACAAATAAAGTAGTAGTAGATGTTCATGTACAGACCATAAATATGGTGTCCAGCTGATGCCGGTGACCCCCTGCGCTCAACTCCTCTCTTCGGAACAATATCAATAAACAGAGACTAGTGTTAGACACGAGGGTGGTTATAATCACAGTCAGTGTGGGGAGTTTGTACTTAAAGTTAGGCCTCAGTTAGAAGAGTTTTCATGGACTGGTCACTCCTTATGGACACGCAGCTGGGATCAAATCCAGAAACCTTTATATTGGTTTTAATAGAAACACATTTAATATATTTTTTTCAAGCAGAGATAAAGGGGTGTCCACAGACAGTCTTGTACTAGAGCAGTGACAGTGGTCATATCAAGTCCTTTCTTCCATACATTTTATTAAAAATGTAGCGTTTTAGCACTTTTTGTTGACAGTTTTATAAACCTTTTTGTCTTATAGGGTTTATAAAACTTAAAGCAGTGTGTTCTGATATTACACAAAGATATTAACCAAAGATCTTGCCACTTTTAAATAATAATTTATAAATACTGTCTTTCCTATTCTTAATGAACTTAATCAGAAGCTATTATACATTAATATTTGACCATTCACACCGATTGACACCGATTGAGATTTGCTGATCATCTTTTTCAATCTGTATATTTGGGTACAGTGAACCAGAAACTGAAATAAACTCCACCACACTAAATAGTTTTAATTGGTTCCTCACCTTGTAATGAGAGAAGAAACTCCATGTTGGAAGTCTACAGGAGGCCCAGACTGGTCACTCTTTACTGTAACACTGCTGAGCTCAGGTCCCTGTTCAGGGCTTTCTGTCTCTTTTCTGATAGAAACACTGTAGAATGAGTATCATAAGCTCTCAGACCATGTCAGTATTAGCAGCTTTACACCTGAATACCTGGGATGAACAGGGAGGAGTCCATCTTTAAAGACCATAGGAGGTGCCATAGACTGGTTACTCTTCATAGACACACAGCTGGGTTCAGGTTTAGGTCTACGAGTGTCTTCTCTGAAAGATAGAATAACATTTAAACTCTAAGGCCATGTCTATGCTGTGTTTTAGTAGCTTTAAAATATCAATCTTGAAGATATGTTCTCGAGATCTGAATATACACGAGTGCTTAATAAATAGTGCTCTATAGACTTGGGCGCCTCACCTGGGATAAACAGAGGGAGATCCATCTTTGAAGATTATAGGAGGTTCCATAGACTGATCACTTTGAAAGGACACACTGCTAGGTCCAGGTTTTGGACTTCCTGTTTCATTCCTAAGGAACACAATCAGGTTTGAATTCATTGTTACTTTCGTGGGATTTTTTCGTTTGTTTAAAAGTGATGACACGCCAAAGATAAGTGTATCATACCCCATTTTAACTGTGTTGTATGGTTACTAAAGATAGAACTAGAGAAAACTCACTTTGAAGCTAAACTTAAATCACTATTTTACTGTTTACAGTGGTATACAGATTTACCTCTTAGATTTAACCACAAAAAGAGAGATATCCAGGGCAAAAAAGGAGCAAGTTCATAAATTGCATAGTTAAGAAACTATTGGTGAATTGTGTTTAAATATTTGGTTAAGAAAGCGATACAATCTGGATCAAAACCGGTGAAGACATTTCTCACTGTATTTGTGTCGGTCGAATACAACCCATCTATTGTTTATAATGTGATTATGATTATTCGTTTACTTAGTTTTTGTTTAAGTTATTTAGGTTGCTGTCTGCTTCGCCGGTTAATTAATTTTTTTTATTTTTTTTAATGTTTTGTGGCTGGAGTTGAGTTGAATCAAATATAAAGTCTCATAAACAAATAAATAAATAAAAATAAATAATAAAAAGAATTCCATCTTAATGCAATGCTCACCTTGTGTCCATCTGGTCACCTCTGTCATACGATGTTTCCCTTGATGCGGTGCGTTTGGAAAATGGCCTCTTCCTCGTCCTGCCAGCACAAACAGCAGGACACTGAACAAAGCGCTGGGTGGGGCTCTCTGCGGACTGACTGATCTGTGAACCTGAAGTTCATAAGGAACAATGTTGGTTAAAGTTTACATGCTTAGAGGCGTGACTGTACCAAAGGACTTTTATTTCACATACATTATTTAGGTTTGATTTTTCATCATTTATGCAATAAAAAAGACCATATTTGGGAGTTAAACTGCTGGATGCCTCTTACTCTTTCCCAGTCTTTAGGTGATGTTAACATTACTCTTACAATGTTGTGAGGCCAGTGCCAGTAAATATCTCCTGTCATAAAATGGCTTTATGAGGCAAGGGACCAAAGTCTGTTGCAATAAATGGTGCACACTGATCACATAGTACAGTCACGATTATTCTTATGAACACACCTATGGATCTAAAAATGGCACATGGTATTTTCATCCACGTTTCAAATAAAATGCAAGGTTTAAAGGAGGTTGATAAGAATATGTGGTGTAGTCCCACCACCTGGTGGACAACTTCAGGACTACAGCAGAATGCAAGGCAACGCAATTTTCTTTCTATAGCACACTTTATAGACTGCGTAATACTGTAGGCTTTATTTTCCCCTTGAGGAAATTCTTCACAGCATCATCTTTATCCACATCCATGACACAACCACACCAAACAGAACAAAAACATACACCTTAGTGCCCTGTATTAGTGTCCTAAGGGGAGTCGGGGGAGGTACATGTTTAACGTGTGCGTAATGTCCTGATTTATTGAGTTTGTGAGGTGGCCCTGTTATTTAGATCTGTCAGGGTTAGGTGTGGGGAGACAAAGTGCTTTACAGAAATAAAAGACAAAAAAAAGCACAAGTTCACCATGTTTAGTTCTGATTGCTGAGCAGAAGGCCTGTCCCAGATGTTCTCAGAGTCTGAGAAGGTTCATAATTAACTAGCAGGTCAGAAATATATTCTGGTGCTAAACTATTATTAAGAGACGTGTAAACCAGCAGAAGATATCTGACTGGAGAAGACAAGATAAAAAACAGTTCTGAAAATAAACTAATGTAACGTCGAGAACAGCATTGAGCCTGTCATCTAAAGGAGCACAAGCTAATGAGCTAATGCCTTAAATACAACAGTCATAGATTTGTTTATCTGGTGGTTTTGGTTGAAAACATTATTATGTATATGTCAGAGGTCTGTGCTGATGCAGAAACTGTGGTAAAGTAAAATGGGACAATTTTAGCTGTAGTTTTTGATCATGTTTACATGACCCTGAAGCTATAGCCTGAATGATTGACAGAGTAACTATTTATTTTGTTTTGAATATTAGCTGTTCCCTTAATAATCAAGTGATATTTCAATCATCTCTGTAGCATTTTATAACACATTAAAACAGTGTATTAGAGTTTAATCTAGAGATTTACAGATTAAAATGGATGCATCCAGCAGATGGCGATGTTGTCTACAGTATAAGACTGTAGCCATACATCATCGACCACCAGATGCATTTCCAGGTTATATAATAATCTTTATAATAATAATGATTAAATAAAACCAGCACTGTACATCTGTACAAGTAATATGTCATTACCAGTGCATGTGCATGTTATAATGGTATAATAAATTTAGAATATTGTATTTTTTTTTACTTACTGTGAAATAATAAAATAAGACTATTCCATTTATTTTGAATACTTTAAATCAAGCACTTACTGTTTTTCTGATAAAATAAATAAATATTTTTTTAAAAATGTCTACATTTCTGTTTTGTAGGATATTTTTGTAGAATTGTACACATGTTTAACAATGCCAGAATTGTCTTTTGTCCGTGGTGAAAAAAAGGTTTGAGTAAAAGCATCTGGACTTCATTTTCAAGGTGAAGACGTTTCGTCTCTATCCATCAGGTTTGGTTTCAGGGGAAACTCCACCCTTTAGAGATATAAGCTCAGCTCTCTTACAGTTGAACTCAGAATTGATAAAGTCTCTTGGAATTAGAGACGAAACGTCTTCACCTTGAAAACTGAGTCCAGATGCTTTTGCTCAAACCTTTTTTTCAAGATGCCTTGGATGACTGAGACATTTTGTCCGTGGTGTAAAATCAAAATCAGACCGATGTAAAAACTAAATCATGATTACAGCGTGCTGGGGGTCCCTTACTTGCAAGTTTTTTAAATTCACCTCCTAAAGAGACAACAATCAGTTCATTAAAAAAAATAAATAAATAAATAAATAAATAAATAAATAAATAAATAATAATAATAATAATAATAATAATAATAATAATAATAATAATAATAATAATAATAATAATAATAATAATTAAGAATCTAATAAAAAAATAAAACACAGGTTTGTTCTATATTAATGTTCATTAGACACATTAAAACCACTTCTCATAAATACAAATTGTAATAATTAAGCATCACAAATCAAATGCAGAGATGCCATAGCAATCCTTGTAACAATTTCCCAAAACTCTGCATTCTTGCACATTTTCCTGCTGCAGCAGCAAAGTCGAGTACATGGCTTGTGTTATGGCTCCGTCACTTGCTGTAACAGCTGATAGGTGTAAGTTGCGTCCCTGTTCCTTGTTGTTCACTAAGTAGGTCTCACTTCAGGCAAACAGCCAGACTAAGTGATGGTACAATGAGTCTAATTAAAACCATAATAACATTGTGGCCAATTCTGTGAAGCATGTAATGAACGCTCGAGGATGAGGAGTTTTATTTTTACACCCTTTACCCTTGCCCCCAAAAACCAAACCCAAAAAGGTTCTCTTTTAATATTTCAATCCAGTGTTCTGAATCAAATGTATGACTATCAGTCCTACAGACAAAAAAGTGCATTGCGGATTTCATTTTACCATTTTTTTTTGAAAGATAGAGATTATGATGAGAGATGATTCACATTGGAGTTGTTTTTGTGGCCAAGCTTGTGACAAATAACTCTAAAATGCAATCTCAAATCTATGTGTCTATCACAGTCTATAATGCTCATGCTGGTGTTATGTTACACCAACACTTCTGTCGGTTAAACCTGAGCTTAATTTCATACAGAAGACTGACAATGATGTTAAGCTGTCTATGAATCCACCCGTCATATACAACAAAACCCACATTTCCTTTGTCAAGGCATGACCTTTAAATCACTAATAGCAAAGTTTGATGTTGTACATTTTCAAGGGCTGTAGGGTTTGGAGCCTATCACCGCTCCACAAAAGCATGTGTGGAGCCTATCCCAGCTCCACGAAGTGTGTGTGGAGCCTGTCCCAGCTCCACGAAGCGTGTGGTGGAGCCTAGTCCAGCTCCGCGAAGTGTGTGTGGAGCCTGTCCCAGCTCCACGAAGCGTGTGGTGGAGCCTAGTCCAGCTCCGCGAAGTGTGTGTGGAGCCTGTCCCAGCTCCACGAAGCGTGTGGTGGAGCCTAGTCCAGCTTCACAAAGTGTGTGTGGAGCCTATCCCAGCTCCACGAAGTGTGTGTGGAGCCTGTCCCAGCTCCACGAAGCGTGTGGTGGAGCCTAGTCCAGCTTCACAAAGTGTGTGTGGAGCCTATCTTAGCTACCACAAAACATGTGGTTGAGCCTATCCCAACTCCACAAAGCGTGTGGTGGAGTCAATCCCAGCACCATGAAGCATCTGTGGAGCCTATCCCAGCTCCACGAAGTGTGTGTGGAGCCTATCCCAGCTCCACGAAGCGTGTGTGGAGCCTAGTCCAGCTTCACAAAGTGTGTATGGAGCCTATCTCAGCTCCAAGAAGTGTGTATGGAGCCTATCCCAGCTCCACGAAGTGTGTATGGAGCCTATCCCAGCTCCACGAAGCGTGTGTGGAGCGTATTCCAGCTCCACAAAGTGTGTATGGAGCCTATCCCAGCTCCAAGAAGTGTGTATGGAGCCTATCCCAGCTCCACGAAGTGTGTGTGGAGCCTATCCCAGCTCCACGAAGCGTGTGGTGGAGCCTAGTCCAGCACCACAAAGCGCGTGGTGGAGCCTAGTCCAGCTCCACAAAGTGTGTGTGGAGCCTATCCTAGCTACCACAAAACATGTGGTGGAGCCTATCCCAGCACCACAAAGCGCGTGGTGGAGCCTATCCCAGCTTCACAAATTGGTGGTGGAGCAGAGCTAACATTTATTCATTATTTCATGCAACAGTCAAAGCAAACTGGATGATGATGGGAAAAATGACTGCATGTGAATTTCTTAGAAAGGAATTTAAAAGTTGCTTGGTACTTGTTTTTTGGGACAAGGAAAACCTTAAGGTCAAGAGCCTGGCCAGCCATCCTACAAAGTAATTATTTTCTATGATTTAAAAAGAATTAGTCAGGTCAGTTTTGATTTGAGCTGGCTTTCCAGGAGAGGGAACAAATGCACACAAATTAAACTACCTCTGAATGCAACTGGATAGACATACAACCAATCAAAAATCAGAGGGAAGCACCAACATACGCAGAAGAAACTGCCTCCAGACCAGGGGTGCTCACACTTTTTCAGCAGGCGAGCTACTTATAAAATGACCAAGTCAAAATGATCTACCGACTACAAAAATGCAAACCATATATTTATTTACAAATATATTGAGGATTCTTTATATGTACAATGTATGTTGATGTACCTTGCATAAGCGTATGAGCCAATACTGCACAACACAACATAGTTAACTATGTACATTTATTGCTTTATTGAGTTTACTTTGATGACTTGCACTGAACTGAATCAGCCAGGGATGCATAGACCGGACAGTAGCTGCTGACAGATGAGGCAAACGCTCTTGAAAATGAAAATTCTGTATAAAAGCGATACGTTTTTGTCTTCTTACTTGGTCCAGCTCCCCCCCACTCATTTTTATACCCTTTCTTAAGTTTAAGAGAAAAAAAACGTTTAAAAATTGGAGGTAAATTGCTGAAGCGTCTTGCTGCAGTTAGCGCCGTTGTTGCACATGCGCAGTGACCTAAGCGTCATAAAAATCCCGATGTCATCTGACTTGGCTGCCCTGTATGTCAATCAAGGGATCTAGTCTCGCGATCTACCAATACTACCTTGGCGATCGACGTATTGTAAAGGATAAATGGTCATGATAGGTCAGGTATTACTGAGCTTTGTATGGTCTTCACTTGAAAACTGACACCTGGGAAAAAAAAAACAATGTCCTGTGATAATGTGTTTTAAGTAACTGCTAACCAAACTTCACCACGTTGAACTCAAATTGGGAAGCAAGATCTACAAAAATGCTCCAGACGCTTTTCTTTTCTTGAGCTTTTATTGTCCATTTAACATACAGCCTAATAATATAACTTATAACAATCCAAGAACAGAAAACTTGATCTAGTTACACTTGCATTTAGCTTCAATCAAAACCTTTTATCTTTAAATTTGAAGTGAGTAACATTTAATTGCTGGCTTTTCACACCTTTGTTAAACGTGTGGAGGTGTGAGAACAGCTTTTGTTCTTTACCAGCATAGGACAGAGAGTGACTTTTAAACGGCACACACCTCTGCACCTGCTGGAGAACAGTAATTGCAGAGTAATTGCTATTAATCAAGAAGCTCATCAACCTCATGCAGATGTTGAATGGTAATCTTTGGTGCTATGTGCCAATTAAAATCAAAATTATTGTATGTTTAGGACGGAGCGCAGTAAAGTCAAAGTCAGAAATGGTGTAAGGAAATGATAATAGCATTGAAACAAAAGCAGGAGAAGTGGATAAATTTGTGGAGGGAAGCCAGGGGAAGTTGGCAAGTCTATTTTGCTAAACTCTATTGGGAACTTCTGCCCCGAAGGCCTCTTTTTTGCAGCTTTGTGTAGTCCGGCAGACACAAACAGAGCGAGTGGTCATGCACAGCCGGTGTCAGCTTTATGTTTTACCCAGGCAGTGTGTGGAAACGAATTAAAAGTTAAGTTAATTAACTACTTGAGTAAGTAGAGCAGGCAGGATGGAGCCAAATCAATTAGCTATTGGCAGGAGAGACGGGACTGAGGGGGGGTACTAGAGAGGGGTCTGTACCAACTGCAGCCAAAATACACACACATGCACTGAGAATGACTACACATCACTAAAACACAAAAAAACTGGATGGATATAGAAAAAAATTCAAATATCCACAAAGCAAATATGCACAGAAAGACTGTACCAAAAGGAACAGAAAGCAAAGAAAATGCAGCACTAACTTGATGATGTGCACAGAAGTAGAGTTACACTAGGCTAGTCTTGGCAAAGATTAGGACAGACAGATGTTTATGAGTCTGAACACATCTCTCCATTAAAAAAGACTTAAATTTAATTTCTCACTTGCACATGATAGTTTTTAAGAAGGTCTCTGAAAAAACAACCCATTTATGCTCCATCGTGGATGATGCTACGGCACATATATCTCAAACTATACAAGACATTAATCTTACACACAATCAATGAATCATCTTTTCTGAATCAAAGAATTTTCATTTTTAACATGTTCTTTATATTCAAGTATTTTAATTTGCCTTTCAACCTTTATATGTATCTGAATTCTTTCATTCTTTCACTCTCACTTAAGAGACACACACTAGTCATTGGAAGGTAGATTTTACCTCTTCATTGCTCTTGGTTTGGCCGTATGTTTGGTTTGTTTTAAAAGTAATGTTGGAGAAATTTAGATTTAATACCTTTCACTAAATGTTCTATGGTGTCTCTTCATTTAGGTCAGAACGCCCTGTCAGAAATAGTAGAAGCCTTCCTTCAGCACCAAGGCTGTAGCCGGTTTAGTCTAGACACTTATAAACACCATGATCCTTGGTGTACAAAGGTATTTAGTGTCTGTGAAGGTTCTCAGTCATCCAGGTCAAAGGCAAAGACATCTAGACTTGGTTTTCAAGGTGAAGACGTTGTTCAGCTACAGTTTATCGCTCTAAGACTTATGTGGTCTTCCGAAAGCATGGCAGACACTGTGTTGAGTGTCCTGTCTCCTCGCTCCGTAAGGATGGTCCGTAAATTTCTTCTGCCTAAGACATCCAAAATATCTCAAGCCTGTCTTCTCTCTCGTGTGACTTGTCACAGCTGTAAAGGGCATCTCAAATATTCTCCAACAAGCTACTCATTACCAGTGATTAGTCCGAAGAAAACAAACCAGCTAGGGTTTCAACGTGTGTCTGGTGCATGTTTAGGCTCAACATTCACACTTCTCCAACTGAACGACACTAGATGTGGACCTTTTTTACTCATTTGAATCACTTCTATACTGCTCTATTGGTACTCTACTCACTACAGTGTGGTTTAACAGAAGTAATAATGCTCTGTTCTTATTTCTAAACTGTGCATAAAACAAAGCTGTATCGGGCACATGGCACATTGGTAACAGTGACCTTTACAGTGACCCTTTACTGTAAGTGGCACCAGTGAGACAGCTGAGACAGCACATTCCACTTCTTTGTATGAGTAAAAATAACTGTCTGTTAGTGTTAATAGAATAATACAGGGGTGGGCAAACTAAGGCCCAGGGGCCAAATGCGGCCCATTGAGCTGTTTAATCTGGCCCGCCAAGCATTTACTAATCTTTTATTGATGCATTATTTTTCCTCTTCTTTCAATATTCGACATGCTTCAAACGGTGACAACCTTTCCTAAAGCTAGCATCTCAACTCACATAGATGTACTTTTCAGTGGTTTTAGAACAAACTGTGAAGAGTGGATCTAAAACTGAGGAGGTGCAGCTGTGACCGTGGTGCTGAGCACACTGTGTTTGTGCCTATAGTTTACTACTTAAGTTTTTTTATTGCACATTAGTGAGTCCACCGTGTTGGCCCAGCCCTCCACTGGAGGACCATGTTCTAAAGTGGCCCTTGAAGAAAAATAATTCCCCACCCCTGGTATAATGCAACAAATACAGTATACTTAGAAAAGAGTAGGGTGCTCCCTATTTTATAATTATTTTCTGATTCCCATTTGTTCCCATTATGTCCACTGCACACAGACCCAAAAGTGGGCAGGTGGAGGCCCTAATTAAAATAACTGTTTATATTTCACACTCCACCGGCCGTCGGATACACTTCATACACAACACACATGAACACACTCATGTTACCGCTAAACCTTGTAATAATTAATTCATGAGATTACATTTACATTTTAGCCATGCAATTCCTGGATATGTATCGTCTCTTCTGGAACCTGCCCTGATTTTTTTTACTGTAAACATTTGACTCAGGAGAACAGTCCAAACCAAGTGACAAATGTAAGAATAGGTGATCTCAAAAATGCATTTATCTTAATCTACTTTTATTCCTTTTTGTTTTTCATTTTTTCCATTAGATTTTGGGGTCACAATGTGCATAAAATGTCTTTATGATCACAGCATATTCAACTTTAAGGAATTATGGAAAATTTTGGAGACATACTGACCAAAATGTAGAAACAAAATGCGATGTGCATAAATGTGGTTAGATGCTTGAAAATACACAGTGCATCTGTCAAAGCATTGCTCAGTTTTGGGACTTGTAGAAGAAGAGGGAATAATGAAACCACTGAGTTCTACTAAGTGTTAATAATGTCTTAAACTGTAGACTAAAAATGTTCTGTGTCAGTGGTTGAAGCTGCTGTAGCGTTTTTAGACCATGATGCTTTGTCAGACGAGTTAACTAAATAATCAAAGTACACATGCTGGTTGTAATTGCACACAGCAGATTCCTCACATTAGTGAATGATTATGCAGATGAGCCGCTTGTATTATTCTCACTGGTTATTCATCAGCGGCAAGAGCAGAATCTTAATGAGTCTGCATTAAACCAGTGTGACTTTTACTCCTCTTACAATAGATATGTACACAATAAAGACAGCTGCAATGTACTTCACCAACATTTAAAAGAAAATGGAGAGGATTATAAACATAGTGTTAGCTGATCACAAACTCTGGAAAAGTCTGATTGCTCTCTGACAAATCTCAAATTTAACAGACAGACTTCAAACAGGCATCTCATTTAACCTCCTCCGAAATTCTGGTACATAAACAAAACTGAACTTTAACTGTGAAACAGTTAAAGAGGTCAAATACTAACAGCGCCATCTAGTTTGTTTCTGGAGAAATGCAATGTTTTCTTTGTTTGGTCTGCAGTTTAACATGACAGTTGTAAAAGCTTTTTGGACTTTTTTGAGCTTGTTGTTTTTTTTTAGGAAGCAGACCCAACTAAATTGATTGTTTTCTGTTTTGATACAAATGAAATAAAAAGGACTTGAACACACCATTAGATTAAGGCCTACTCCCTGTATGTCACTTTTTATTGTAATCCTTGTCAGCTGACACCTTCACAAAAAAAGGTTTGTTGTTTAAAAAGGCCATAAAAAAAAGTTTAAAAAAAAGAAGAAAAAACATAATATAAGGTTTAGCTACAACATATAGTTTTAAACCACCGATAGAACTGCTCTCAGTGTAGCTGTCCTGGACCTTTTGACAACATCTCCATTGTTTTAAAAGAACATACACCGAGCTGTGAGCCATTATTGTGTCTCCTCTGTGACAGGCTCAGGTTTTTTATTCTTTTTGGATGCTGTCTTTGTTCATCATATTCTCTCACTGCTTTAATGCAGCAGTTCATTTCAAATATTTTTTTCACACCTATATTTGCCATTTTGTCACTCAGTAAGGTTTCCCCATTCTGCAGCAGAGCGATGATTGTGTGAGCTTTTTAAGGCATTTGCTAATTGTCATTCAGCTCTGTGTGACTCTCCTCTTGTGTGGTTCCCTTTGTAATTGTGATTAGGTTACTACACGGGGAGTTTCCATTAGTGCGTCTGTAAAAGCTGGTATGCAGAGTAGCACAGACTCACTTCTGCACACTTCAGGACATTTCCACCATCATTTTATCTCCCACTTTTTACATTTGACTATATTAAAACCAGCTTTGTGTCTTTTACTCCCTATCACCCAAATGAGGTGCATTTGCATTTTTTTTAGTGATCAGAACAAATCAGACTTCAGACAACAGCGTAGCAACATTTCAAAAACAAACTCATCATCTGACCTATTTCTACAACCTTGTACACAAAATATGTCCCTCTTGGGATACTGTAGATGTTCAGAGGCAGGAAGTGAGAAATGAAATTGTATTCTGAAAATCTCTACACACTGCACCCATGGGCGTAGGTTTGGTCTCAGCTTTGGTGGGGACACCCCCAAACCCTGACCCCCCCTACTTCATCTCATTATATTGTATCCTTACCCGATATACCACCCTGTATACTGTCCCTAAAGAGCTAGTTTAACTGTATAATCTAAGAAATGCACTCTCAAAAAATAAAAAACCTGAGACTGTGTAATGCTGAACAACCAAACCAAATGAATGCATACTGCATCAGAATGCATTCAACGCATCATGTTTCAGAGCAATTTAAATATGAAGGGGACATGGTTTTTAAAACTTTTCAAATGAATAATTTCCTTTAATCACGCTTTAATAATTCATAGTTCATAAAGACCTCACCTGAAGCCCCGAAGGTCCAGCTACTTCTTCCTCAACAAGCTTTATGACATCTTCACAAGATGTCTGAGTTTCCTATATGTAATTAAATAATATAATGAATAAAATACACACATATCATAGTATGCATTCAACACATCATGTTTATATTTCAGAGCCATTTTTAAATATGAAGGGGACCTGGTTTTGTGGATTAATGTGTTGAAATTTATGTTAATCTATGTGTTAAGTTTGTCTGTATGAGACTAGCAGTAAGCATGATCATTAACATAAAATTAGAATCATTAGAATAAAATTCAGATCATATTCTAACATTATATTATTGTTGAACTATATAACATTGGTTAGTGACTAGTTTATTTGTGTGGCTAGCTAGTTATTTTGCCTACTTACACTCGGACTCTGCTTTATGAAAAAGCTTCTTATGGCCCCTTTTTTCTTCTTGGGG